>SRLM01001613.1:5241-23228 GCA_015708895.1 Populus ilicifolia | reverse complement strand
TCTTAACACCTAATGCCCTAAGACCAACTGGTCTGGGAGTCATTAGCTGAAAGCTCGTTACATGGGTTAAAGATGCATGGTGTTTTAAATTATATGTATATATATTGGAAAAAAAAAAGACAAAAATAATAATCCCAGCCTAAGAAAATTAACCTTAAACATTTGAACACAAATTTTGTTTTCTTCGAAGAAAAGCCTTATAATTATATGTTGATATGATAAGCACAAAAGAAAGGTTTTTGAATATCTTGTTAAGAGGTATTGAGCAGGTATATAAATATAACAAGAGTTTGTTTATCTGGATAGAGTATTGGAAGTTAAATGATGAATACCTTGCTTTGTGGAATTTGCAAATTGTCTTTCTATTTTAACGCTTTGATTATTAGGAACTAGTAATAAGCTAGTTGGAGGGTGTGATTAGTACTCAAAAGTGCATTTTTATCATGGTTTTATATCATCATTTTGCACTTAAAATATCAATAACTCTTTAACTAAAGTACGTTTTATAATAATTTATCTAATAATATAAGATAATATAAGATACCTTTAATTTGTGATAAATGTCCATTTTAAATGCAGGCCTATCACATAAATGAAAGGATTGATTGATGACTTTAAGAACTTAAATTGCAAAGGCAAAGAGATGATCAAACTTAGAAAAGAGATGTCGATGCAATCTAAATCGAAACACTGTTCGGTAATTGGGTCATATCTAGAGTTATAGATCTCATATTTAGGTCTACTTTATATGGATGGAAAGGTAAGATATAGGCCTACAACTTTCATAGGAGCCCAAGATCTGAAAAGCCCATTTTCAAGTCCAAATTGTTGCAACAACAAAGAAGCTCGAATCTGTCCTCTAGCCCGAGCACTATTCAATATTTTGGTTAGATGTGGAGTTGTAGAAGTCAAAATGAGCTGAATTTTTTACACAAGAAAGCTAAGATAATTACCTAGAACTTTCAAGTTTTCAAGTCACTCTAATTTTGACGTTATCAATGACGTTTTAGGCAGACAAGAGAAGATAAGGATTGTCACCAAGTCAAGGGTTGGCCATCTACTCATCAATTAGTCATCAAATCAATAGTTTCCAATTTTAGCCTATAAAAGGAGGCATTTGCCATGCATTTAGGCATCTTGGTGTCCAGATCAAGATCATGCTCTTGTTTTCTCTCTTTGTATTCTTTATGCTTTGTTTTCATTAATATCAAGTTTATGTCTTTCATTTCCTTTCCTTTGCTTTATTAACTCTTATCTTATTTATGTTCTTATTTTGTTTATCCATTTTTCTTTCTTCCATTATGTCTAGCTAAGCTAATTATGTTAAGGTGAAAAGGTTACATTAATGGTGTAAGAATAAGTATGGTATAAACTTAATATAGACTTTAATGTTTAATACTAATATGTTTTGTATTTGTTATCTTGTTTACTCTTTAATACTTTGCTTGTTAAATGACTAATCTTGATTTATGTTGTATAATAATTGGTACAACAAATGCTTGGCACTTTCATAGCCCATACTGTATGGTATAACCAACACTTGAGCTATGACAGGAATTTGATTTGTTGTTAACATAAGTTATAATCATGAATGCTTGACGAAATTTACAAGTATTAGCATTAATTGAATAAGATGACTAATGTAATCATGTTAACAATCTATAATCTGATTGGAACCTCCTTTATGTGTGATTTCCAATTGAACAATAAGAGTTTATACTATACTTGTTTGACATACCATTAGTAGAACCTCTAACCTTGACATTTGTTATTATTATTATTATTATTATTATTATTACTACTACTACTACTATTATTATTGTTGTTGTTGTTGTTATTGTTACTATTATTGTTGTTATTGTTGTTATTGTTGTTGTTGTTGTATTGTTGATATTTATAATTTGTATAATAACCTCCTTGTGTTTCGACCCTAGTCTTGCCGAGTTATTTATTAGTTCGACACTCCTGCACTTGGGAGAAGACATTAATCTTTTCGTCGTGTCAGCTATCTTATTTGAATAATACTAATACTTAGAAATGTTGTTAGGTATTCATGATTAAAACTTAACAAACCAAGTTCCTTTCATAGCACAAGTGTTGGTTATACCACAAGGTTAAGCTATGAAAATGTAAGTATTTGTTGTACCTAGTGTTATACAACACAAATCTAGATTAATCATTTAATAAGCAAAGTATTAAAGAGAAAACAAGATAACAAATACAAAACATGTTATATCAAACATTAAAGTTCACATTTAATTTACACTATACTTATTCTTACACCATTAGTGTAACCTTTTCACCTTGACATAATAAACTTAATTAAACATAATGAAAGAGAGAAACATAAATAAACAAGATATAAATATAAATAAAATAAAAGTTAACTAAGTAAAGAAAAGGAAATGAAAGACATAAAAAAGATATTAATGAAAGCAAAACTTAAGCATCATAAAAATACTAAGAGAGAAAGCAAGAGCATGATCTTGATCTAAAAAATCAAGATGCCTAAATGCATGGAAAATGCCTCTTTTATAGGCCAAAATTAGGAGCTATTGATTTGATGACTAATTGATGAGTGGGTGGTCATGTCTTGACTTGGTGACAATCCTTATCTTTTTGTATAAATAAGATGTCATTGATAACGTTAAAATTTGAACCAAACTAACCCATCAAAGTTCTAAAAAATTATCTCAACTTTTCATGAATAAAAAATTGAAGTCATTTAGACTTTTAGAATTCGAGATATAGGTTAAACATTGAACAATGTTTGGGCTGCAAGATAAATTCAGCCTCCTTCATTGTTGCTATAATTTGGACTTGAAAAAGGCTTGTTAAATCTTGGACTATTATGAATATGTCTTATCTTTCCATCCATATAAAGTAGACCTAAGTCCGAGATCTATAACTCTAGATATGACCTAATTACCAAATAATGTTCTAGTTTGAACTGCATCAGCATTTGTTTTCTAAGTTTAGTCGTCTCTTTATTCTTTCAATCTCAATACTTAAACTCATCAATCAATCCTTTTATTTATATGATAAGCTTGAATTTAAGATGAACATTTACTACAAAATAAAGGTATCTTATATTATTAGATATGTTATTATAAAACATGTTTTAGTTAAGAAATTGTTGATACTTCAAGTGCAAAATAATGATATAAAACCTTAATAAAAATGCACGTTTAAGTATTAATCAATGTGCATGCAAGTTTTAAAGTTTAATTGGTCTAAGGATTGACTTTGAAAGCATGTCATGTTAACTTTATAGTGTTATACCAATGCAAGCTTTTGAGCTTTCAACATTATATTCTTTGATTGAGAATTATTTCAATGATATATATCTCTAGAACTTCCTTCATATCTTATTGAGATTACATTCACATTACTTACATATATGAAGATGATAAAGGCATTAGAAATTTTAACCACTTAAACCAAAAAGTCAACCTAAAGCATATTATACTTAGTGAACTCTTTTGAGCTTATTTATCTTTTCTTTACTTTACCCATGTGTAGGGCATATGTTTTCCTTTTCCATTGGCCAAAGATTAGTAGAGCATATACTTATTAATATCTTATGAATCATGATTGGAAATTATATGAAAAAAGAAGAAGAAGTGATGCTTGATGAAAAGATGGGCAAAGTTGTTACAGGTCAAAAAGAAAAGTGTTCCTTTATGTTCTTAAGATTTTATATTGATGGAGCTTGAAATCAAAAAAAGTTAAAGCATTGGAGCTTAAAGATGGAAAATTTATGTACTTTATGGGATATCTTGTTTCACAAGAATCATTTTTTCTAGAATGCTTTACTTTCTTTGGTTTTAACCTTTTATTTTCCTTTATTATACCTTACCTTAACCTTAGCCTTATTACAATAAAAAAGTAAAACCTTTTGATTCATGTATTGCTTGTAATATTTTAGTAATAGAGATGAGATTTACAATAAAAAAAAAAGTAAGACCTTTTGATCCATGCATTGCTTGTAATATTTTAGTAATAGAGATGAGATTGAAGAGCAAGCTTATGGTAGCACATATTGATTAATTGAATTTGAGAAATTTAAATACATAAGCCTTAAACACATGATTGTTGAAGTGTATATCAATGAGAGGACCTATCACTTTGGCATGACATAAATTTTATCTAAATCCCAATGATTAATTGACATTTAAAGTTTGCATGTAAACAAATTCATAAAAGTTTATTTCTTTATCCTTTTTTATCGTATTCTTGTTTATAATGCTTGTACTTTTAAACATTAATGGAAGATTAAGATATTAGTCATAGTTATTTTACATATTTAATTTTAGTTTGATCTCATATATCCTTTCTCGAGGACGAGCAAGAGCTATGTGTGAAGGTATTTGATGAAACCATATTATTTAATAGTTTTACCTACATTTACCTAGAAACCAATCTCCATGTTTCAAAACCATGATGAGGGCAAGTATTAAGCAAGTCTCAATACCTATCCCAACATTGGTAAAATGTTTCTCTTAGTTTTTAAGTGAAAATAGTGATTTGTCTTTTAAAAGAGTTTGTTCTATGAGATGAAAAAAACTTCTTTAAAAATGGTTGTTGCATTTCATCCCAAGCACGAATAGATCCTGGTTTCAAATTTTATAGCAATGTTTTATCTTTATCTTTTAATAAAAAAGGAAAAGGTTTTAATCTAATGGTGCTCATGCTACAATTTGAATCATTATATGTGTTGTATACCTTCTCACATTCTCTTAAATACAAGTATGGATTTTCTAAATATAAGCCATGAAAAGAAGGTAAAAGTTGAATAATACTTGGCTTAAAATTAAAATAAGATGCATCAGGAGGAAAAACTATGCATGATGATGCTCTTGTTCTTATGGGATTTATATAGTCTTTAAGTGTTCTAACACGGTTATTCTTATTAAGTGATTGATTATCTTATTTGGCTATATTTTCTAAAAAAGATGAAGATACCCTAGAAAGTCTACCACTTAATATATGTGACCACATTCTCATGCACGTGTAGGAATAGAATAAAAGAAAGAAGAAAATAAAAGAAAAAGAAACAACACAAAAGAAACAAATTTATATACAAGAAAAGTGAAAAGAGAAAATAAAATAAATATTATAATTTGTATAAGAACTTATCTCCTCGGCAACGGCGCCAAAAACTTGATATGACCAAAAGATTGATGTCTTCTTCTAAATGTAGAAGTGTTAAAGTAATAAATAACCTGGCAAGAATAGGGTCGAATCACAAAGAGGTTAATTGTACAAATTATAAACAACAATTATAAAAAACAACAATAGTAACAATAATAACAACAACAAAAAAATAACAATAATAATAATAATAATAATAATAGTAATAAAGATGAAGAAGATGAGAAATTTGAGATGAAATATTAATGTAAGGATTAAACAATGATAATAACAAATATCAAAGTTAAAAGATCCACTAATGGTATGTCAAACAAGTATAATATAAACTTTTATTATTTAATTGGAAACCACACACAAAAGAGGTTCCAATCAGATTATAGATTACTAACATGATCACATTAGTTATCTTATTCGATTAATATTAATACTTGTAAATCTCGTTAGGCATTCATGATTATAACTTATATTAACAACAAATCAAGTTCCTTTCATAACTCAAGTGTCGGTTATACCATATAGTATGAGCTATGAGAGTGTCAAGTATTTGTTGTACCAAGTGTTATATAACATAAATCAAGATTAGTCATTTAACAAGCAAAGTATTAAAAAGTGAACAAGTTAACAAATACAAAACATGTTAACATCAAATATTAAAGTCCATATTAAATTCACACTATACTTATTCTTACATTATTAGTGTAACCTTTTCACCTCGATATAATCAACTTAACTAAACATAATCAAAATAAGAAAAAAAATAAGAACATAAATAAGATAAAAGTTAACTAAGTAAATGAAAGACATAAATTTGATATTAATAAAAGTAAATCATAAAAATTATAAAAAAATACAAAAAAAGAAAGCAAGAGCATGATCTTGATCTGTAAACCAAAATGCCTAAATACATGGCAAATGCCTCCTTTTATAAGCCAAAATTCAAAACTATTGATTTGATAACTAATTAATAAGTGGGTGACCAACTCATGACTTGGTAATAATCTAATAAGTGGGTGACCAACTCATGACTTGGTAATAATCTTTATCTTCTCTTATCTGCCCAAAATATCATTGATAACGTAAATATTAGAACCATTTAAAAATATGAAAGTTTTAGGAAATTATCTCAAATTTCTTGTGTAAACAATTGAGATCATTTGGACTTCTAGAACTTCAGATATGAGCCAAACACTGAACAATACTCGGGCTGGAGGACAAATTTGAATTTCATTGTTGTTGTTACAATTTGGACTTGAAAGTGGTCTTTTTAAGTCTTAGACTCCTATGAAAGTTGTAAGGCTATGTCGTATCTTTCCATCCATATAAAGCAAACTTAAATTTGAGATTTATAGCTCTAGATATGACCCAATTACCGAACAGTGTTCTGATTTAGATTCCACTTGCATGTCTTTTCTAAGTTTGACCATTTCTTTGTCCTTTCAATTTCAATTATTAAATTTATCAATCAATCCTTTCATTTATATAATAGACTTGCATTTAAAATAAATATTTATTATAAATTAAATGTATCTTATATTATTAAATATGTTATTATAAGACATGCTTTAGTTAAGGAATTATTGATACTTTAAATGTAAAATAATGATAGAAAACCTTGATAAAAATATACTTATATTCCCATCTCCACAAATTGGATATAATAAACATTCATACCGTAACTTGAGAGGTGGATAGCTATTATAATTTGTAGATTTTTTATTATGATCAGCGAGATTAAGTCGATCACAGCTATTATAATTAACATACTTATAAGAGATTTTCTATTTAAAATAGAATTCACAATTTATATAAAGCTTGTACATTAATCCTTGTTGATGATCAATGTATTAAAAATTTAAAAAATTTATATTCTTTCAATTTAGAGGTTTCTTTACAATTTAGGAAATGATTTTCAAAACAATAAATTTTTATTGTATTCTTCCTAAACACTAAATCTCTGACTTGCCAATATGCTAGCTATATTGAAAGAAAAGAATTAGAATTCCAATCTACTGCGGTATTTGTTTAATTTCAAGCATGAAATTTGTATAGGCACCCCGATTCTCACGAATTAAACTAATTTCACCATGTGACAGTGACAGGATTTTTCAACTTAATTTCAAACTTTTTGTTATAGGACGTTTCTGGTAGATATTTTGTTCTATTGGCTTAACAAACTTTTGATGGTCCTCTTGTTTGAACTATAAGCTTTCAAGTGCCTGCAAGGATGCCTTTGTTTTTTTAATTAAAAAAAATAAAAATCAAATGCATCATGTTTTACGACTTTGTTAAATGGGTAAAATCAAACCCATCTTTTAGTATTATCAAATGGTTTGGGTTTCAAGATCTTTGTTGAAGTGTAATTATTTTTTTAAAATTATGATACTGTTATGAAATATTATTTGTTATTTATTATTAGAAAATTTGGTTAATAGAAAATATTTTTTTTAATTAATAAAAAATACTTTTCAATAAAAAAAATTAAATTGGTTTACAAGAAATTATTTTTCTTTTATTTTGGATGAAAAACATTTTTGGTAGTTATGAAAAATTTAGAAATATTATATTATTTGCTAATTATATCAAATTTGATCCTCGAACTTTTAATTGTTATATACATTTTATTTTGAATATTTATTTTTTAATTTCATTCCTTAGAATTTAATTTTTATATTAACTTCAATCCTTCTTTTTATAATTGTTATTTGTTTTTCTCTTATCATTTTTTAATTAAAATTTCTTATCCATCAAAATTTGACCTTTATTCTTTTTATTATTACTTATTTTATTTGAAATAATTTATGAAATGTTAATTTTAATTATTATTATTATTTTAATTTCTTATCTTTCAATTTTTTATTTTTAAAATTTGATCTCTATTACTTTGACTATTATTGATTTGATTTGAGATAATTTAAGAAATTATATTTTTGTTCAACTTCATTCTCATATAAATTTTTAATTTATAAGATTTGTTTCTCGTTATTTTAATAAATTTTAAAAAATAACATATTAATAAGTTATATTTCAAATATAACCAAACATTGAAAAGTATTTTCCAACTTATTTTTTATTATACTACTAAATATCAAAAAATAATTTATTTTTTAAGAATCTACTTTCTAAAAAGAAATTAATTTCTAGTAAATAAATGAAAACTAAATTTAATAATTGAGAATGTTTCCTAATAAAATTATGGAAACAAAGTAATACCCATGTAAGATTAAAAATAATTTGTAGCAAGTTTTAATCTTAAACAAGTTTTTTAAATAAAAATCTTATTGCACTGTAATTTCATCTTTTGATTAAACTATAAAAATTGTTAAAAATATTTTATTTATTTTGTTAAAAAAGAAGAGCATATCCGAAAAAGCTGTAAATTGCTTTGCAAACATATTGGAGGATCAATGGCCTTTCGGAAACAAGATTGTAGAAAATGCCTCATCTTTGATCACGAATTTTTAATACCGGGTGGCTTGACGAAATGAAGTAGGTCCAAATTAAGAAATCATGAGCCACAAAAGACGTAAACTCCATGTATGGACAAATTCTCTGGAAGATGTTCTTTTTCATGGTTATATATATATATATATATAGACACACACACATACGAGAGGGAGAGAGAGTATGCAAATTACCTATCCTTGTATTAGTTTCAAAGCAGTGTCAGATGATAACACATAATTAATGTTCATTTACGTAATACATCAAGCAATGATTGGGTGGATTTATTTGGTGTAACATGTGTATGTGCGTTTGGGTCACTCAATTGAGTCGTAAATGTGGGTTAAGAAGGTTAGTGAAGTCTAATTGGTTAAATTTTAAATTACTTGAGATTATAAAATTTATATAATTATTAACTTTATGATATATTGATTAATTAAGATATATATAAACTAACTTAAATATTTATATTTATTTAAATTACTAAAAAAAAAAGAAGGTTTTGTTGTTTTTATATATCACAAAATCTGAAGCCACTAGCTCTATTCTTTGTATTAGGGTCATTCGAAAATGTAGATTAAGAAGTTGTTATAGATGTAGTGTAATTAATCAAATCTTGAATTTGTTTTTAAAAATTATCGGTAAGAATTTTATAAATTTTAAAATCACTTAAAATTTATATAATTATTAATTTTAAAAGACATTAAATTAATTAAATTACATTCAAACTATTCTCATATTAATTTTAAAAAAAAAGATGAAGAAGAAGAAAGTGGTTTGTCGTTTATCTGTATCTCAAAATCCGAAGCCACTGGCTGTATTCTGTTGGCTTCCGTATGATTTCCTTCAAGTTCTCTTGTATTTAAAAATAATACAGTGCCAAGTGTGCTTGATTGCAGGATCTACAAGGACAACAATTTGCTTATCAATATGAGGTATCTTAGCTAGGCCACATGGTTACATTCCTTACTTCTATGCTTGCAACCCTTGTTTTTTGTGTTGTCTTTATGAATAAAAACCCAAAGACCATAGACGCAGGGAATTCTCTATGGAGAGAACTCCCAAAACATGCTTCAAGTATTTTTCTTTTGTATTTGCATGTCATCTAGTCCTTGTATCTCAAGTTCAGGAATCGTCCTCAAAATTCTCAAGCGTGTTATAAAAAACGCTCCTCCGTAACTTATATGGTTCTCCCCATATGCTCTCCTCGGATTCTTCTTATGCTCCTGTTTAACTGCGTACATTTCGAAATCCTGGAACGGGAAGGATAATTAAAAACCTTAATATATATGTATATTTCTCACCCATAATCAAGATCAGTTTGCAAATTCTTGAGATCTTAATTGATGTGGATGAGAGATATGTGTGTTTCTGCAAAAACAAGCGACCTCCTTCCCATATAATGCTTGGAGAGATGGTATTGGTGGTCCTAACAGCTACAGCTCACATGAAGCAATTCAGAATATAAGGATTTATGAGTAGTACAATTATAACCGGGATGTGACAATACAATCATATGCTAATAATATGTGCAGGTAAAGATGTGATCCCACTTCTGATGTTGAAATCCTGCGGTGACACGAGACGAGGATTTGTTTCTCTTCCATGACTTCAAGTAAAATGAATTCGGTCACTTTAGTTTGCTTTCTGTAATTGAAGCAATTTACTTATTTTTATATGACAAAAGATCAGTGAGGCAACCAGAGGGAGGCTTACATATGGTTATTTATAACTTACGCTCTAAATATCTTGATGTTTTAACGTGCAATCATGAGCTAGCTACCGAAAACATTATATATAATAGAAGAAAGAATGCCTCAGTAGTGACGTAGCGCTGCAAACAGCTTACACTCCTAGTCTGTAAGTGATTTGCGCATCATCAACATGCGAGATTCATTGCAGACGTAAATACAAACAAGGTCTAGATGAATTTATCACAACTGACATCAGACATGGTGAATCTATTTTACATCTCATACATTACAGCACGTATGGAAGAGCCCAGGCATACTGGAGAGCAAACGGGTTGTCCCCTGTGCTGGGTGGCATGGTCGACTAGTCAATTTAGACGTGGGCCTGGCGGGTTGGAGAGGAGCCGGTACTTGCAAAAAGGGAACAAAATAGGATTGTGAATCACGTGCAATGGTGCACGAAAGTCCATTCTCAACAAAGGAATACAAGATATGGACCCGTTCCTCCAGGTGCAATGCCCTTCACATGATATTTGCCCGCTATAATTCTCTTGCATCCGGCCATATTCCAAATATTCAGTGAATATCTCAAAATGGTCCTGGATAAGATTCCTGTAGTTTAGAGAGAGAGAGGGAGGGAGGGAGGGAGGGAGGATGTTCAAAAGTATATATGACTTCTCCATCTGGAGATTCGAATCACCAAGTGATTAAGACATGAGATTTTGAAGTATAAACATCAACCTTAGTTTTAAATATCTTAAATTTTAAAATTTCAAGTTTTATCTAAAAAAGACTTAAGTTTTGTATTGAATAGCTAATTCTCAAATTTATGTATTATTCATTGTACTCCAACAATTTTTTTTAATTCCAGTTTCTTAGTGACTCTTCTAGATTTATTAAATTTTTTAAGGCATATATCATGTTAAGGAATTATTAAAATTTAAAAAATTTAAGTTGTTATGTTTTTCTTTATAAATTTAAAATAAAAAAACATTAATGAATAACATTTGAATGCTAATACCAAAACAAGCTAAAACCTTTAGGAAAAACATATTTAACCTAGACTTAAAAAATACTATTTAATGGAAAGTGTAATAACAATTATATCATTCCCACAAAAAATCTCTAAACCAATTATTAGAGGTAGTTCAATATTTACGCAAGTTTCATTAATCATTATTATATAGTTTAAGGGTAATAAATCCATTTTTTATTTTGCAAGCATTATAAAATTACCATCATACCCTTATTATAAAAAAATAAATAAATTGATGTTTGAGGGCACATTTATCTTTTCACACTAGATTTTTTATTATAGTGAAGTGTGCTAAGAGAAAATATAGTATTTTAATAAATATTAAAAGTAATTAAACAAATAAAAAATTACTGTTGCGTGTTGTGCTCATGCCCAGCAAATTGAAGGTGCTCGTGCCATTCTAGAGTGCCTCCTGCTGACCAAAAACTATCTTCCATCATTTTATTAAAAGTGCCACCATATTAACCAAAAACTATCTTCCATCAATTTATTAAAAGTGCCACCATATAGACAACACACGTAGTTAGGGGCGATGCAGTTTATCTACGGTTTTAGAGTTGTCCTTTAATATTTTGAATTTTAAATTTCAATCCTTATTTTTATTTTTTTTTGGTTTTTTTGTAAAAACAATTATTTATTTTTTGAGTTGTTTTAAATTAATTTTTCCTTTTAATTTCACCCTTTAAGAAAAACTTTATTTGTATTTTTTATTTCAATATTTTTCCTCACTCTTTTTTATTCTTTTTTGTTCTTGTAGGTCCTTTTGTTAATTTTCTTTTTCTTTTTAATTTCACCCTTCCATTAAAAAACAAATTATTTTTTATTTCTATTTTGATCATCATTCTTTTAAATTGTTTTTTTGAATCCCTTTATATAATTAAAATTATTTTTAAAATTTTATCTTTTAAAATTTAATTAGTTAGGAATTGAGCTTTTTGGTTTTTCTAAATAGGATGTCTATAGTCTAATGACTCGTGTTATTGGTTTAAAAAGATAATCCAGGTTGATTTTTTTTATTTTTGTATTTTCTTTTCAACTTTTCATCATTCAACTATGGGTCTTTTTAAAAAAATAAGTTTTGAGATTTTTTTTGTTTTCTTTTCTGTCAGGTTATCTTAATCTCATGACTTGGATTATGAATTTGATAATTTAATCATGATCGACTTGATCTTTATTGTTCAAATTATAAGTTTGTCAAGTTAATCTAAATTGAATTGAATATTATAATTTTTTTAATCCCATCTTCTCCTTTTGTATTTAATGGAATGAAAATTGAGCTATCATTTTACAAAAAAAATATTTTTTTTTTCACAAGTTATTGTGATCCATTTTTTTTTAAAAAAAAGTGATTCATCTAGTATTGTTGTATATTTGTTACAGTATTTAATTAAAATAAAATTAATTTATTTGATTAATTATGTTTATTACCTGAATTATAAAAAAAAATTCTTCCTTTAAAATTTGTTTGTGGCATTTAAATATTATTTTTTATATCACAAACAACCCCACAACACCGCATAAGTCCACGAATAGTTATCATACTAATTTGATAGGGCTCTAAATGACACTTTTATACATGTCGTATACCTCTTCTCTGCATAGAATATAAGAACATTTTATAGGAAAAAATAGCTTCTTTATATTATAATACTGATTATCATACTAGGGTGAATTACCATTATCTCCTTGTAATTTCATGATCAAATAATTTACCCTACTATATAGTAAGTATTAGTGTCTGAGTTTTAATGATTATAAGTTTTATTTTGCCTCCAAATTTGGACGTGTTTTTAATTATAGATATTTGCTAAATATAAAAAATAAAAATAATATATTTTTAATTTAATTTTATTATTTTTATTTTATATTAAAATAATTTTACTAAGAAATCCAAAAAAACATACTATAGTTTTTATTTATAGTATGTTTTTTTAATTAGAAATGCCATGCTTGAGCTGGGTTGCTTTCATGCATATTTCCATAAAAAAAATATCTGTGAAAGAAAAAATATGAAACTTTCTTATAATAAGTACTGTTTCACTTGCTAACAAGGTTAGTGAAAAATATACTATAATGTTTTTACTTGTTATCATTTTAAAGGGTTTTTTTTTAATATATGACTATAAGAGATTTAAAATCATCATTTGCAACTTATCTAAAAATTAGATTTTTTTAATTAACACGATTTTTTAAAATAATGTAAAGAAATTTTAATTAAAAAAATCATGGGTTTGACTCCTACTACCCTCAAATTTCTCTCTTATATTAATTAAAATTAAATAAATATATAATAGAGGTAAGCCTATGTAAATTAATATGAAATAATATCATAAGACATTACCTAAAAATTTAATTTTTAAAATTTAAATGATTATTTGATATGTTTTTTTTTTGGGGGGAGGGTTTATTAATTATGCTCTTGCTATGATTTAGATTAATTTTTTAATATAAAAAATAAACTATAGACTAATAGAAACTTTTTGGCAATGTCATGAATCTCCGTACAATATTTTAAATTTAAAAAATTCTAAATTCATAAATTTTTTAGATAGAATTTTAAATTAAATTAGATAGAAGTTGTCTCATGTGACCTTATTTACCTTATTTACCAGATAGATTTAAAGAAAAAAATTAATTTAATTTTAAAAAATAAAATTAAATAAAAACTTCATATTAAATGATAAATTTATTTTAAAAAATAAAAGATAAAAAAAGATTGCAAAAATATAAGGAATTAAACAAAAAAATAAATTAAAAATATTAAACAAAAAATATTAAATGTATAAAAATTAAATAAAAAAACTTAAATAAAAGTAAAAAAAATATTAAACAAAAAAAAGTAAAAACATCTTTTATTATATAATAAAATGTATAAAAATTAATTTACTATCAATGTAATTTAATACAAAAAAATAAATTTAAAAACTTAGGCATATGGGTTCAAGGGAGGCCCATTCCTCTTCTTGTTTTGAAAAAAAAAAAAAAGAAACCCATAAATACAAGTTATTTATCGTCAATAATTAATTTGCTTATAGCGCGAGTCGAGCATACAATCTCAACATCCTAATGCTTACTCTTGAGAGCAACAGAATTTTCTACTTTCTTTTTGTTATTAGTATAATAAACACTATTCAAAAAATGCTTACTCTTTAGAGGAACAGAATTTTCTACTTTCTTTTTGTTATTAGTATAATAAACACTATTCAAAAGTTTAGGGTATAGGACAGTTACATGTAAATGGTCGAGCTATAAAACTTGATGAGATTGAGTGATTAGAAAATGAAAGGAACAGATCTGCAGGAAAATCAATTGTCTTCCTGGTAGTACTTGCACATGCGTGCGTATCGATATATAGGCAAGCATGAAAAGTTGCTAGGCAAAAGCTAAAAATAATAAAATAGAAATGCCATGCTTGAGCTGGGTTGCTTTTATGGGAAATTTTGCTTGAACATGTATTGCTGTCTTTGGATTTTGTACTTCTTCCTGTAGCCCGTTTCTACAAGTGCTTGGTGTTCTTTTCCTCTATTAATGTCTCCTGCACTCATAAGAAAAGATTCTCGGAAATACCACGCAGAATCATTAGGGCAATGGGTCGGAAAGAACTCAAACAGTAGTGATATCCTGAAATATATGGATTATTATCATACAAGTCTAAGTTTTATTTAACAAACTTCAATCAATATTTGTTTTTTAATTTACAACATATCTTTTAATGTTTAAATGTAGATTAAACTCTAGAATCTTTACTAAGTCATTAGATTTTTGTAAAACCTGATAGTATATTAAGTTTAATGGCTGAGTTTGAATTTAAAAAAAAAACTAAATATTTATGACGAATGATTCATTCTTTGTTTTATACAAATCGCTTTGTTTTCTATAATTTCTTCTTAACATATTTTTTAACGGACGAGAGGACCCAATGAAATAATCAGCTAGGGGAAACTCTTCGCATGCTTCGACAATGACTATTCCTTTTTTTTTCCAAAAAAAAAAACTTGTCTTATCAACGCATGCATATTCGCGGAATTTGGCTGTCATGCATGAGTCATACGAGGGACCCTATAGCCTTATTGAACACCTATCAATGATCAGTTATGTCCCTATAGTTGAATCCCACCTTGATGGAGATATGAAAAACTATATGCGGTATGCTTGAGGACTTATAAAACATGTAAAAACAATCAGACCGGACACATTTGGTATACATAGGAAAGGGAAAACCGAACAAAATATTAAATTTTTTTCATGATTAAGTATTATAATTATATGGTGGCCCGTGAGTGAGTAAGCCAAGCCTTAACAGCCTTATATACATATCCCCACTCATCTCGCATTACATGACAAAATCCCAACTCCCACGTAGAGACAAGACCCTGGCCGGCTACCTCACATGCTACCAAAATTCTACAGGAGGACTAGCCCACTCTCCTCTGCTCAACATTACCTCCCTCTCCCTCTCCCTCTCCCTCTCCCGAGCAACCAGAAGAAAAGGCAGAATCAGGGACATCAAGAGAGGATTATACCCTTTTGTATCTATGAAAGAAGTAGTTGTATCATTGATTATATTGCTCTTTGAACCACTTTATTGACAGGTGATGAAAAAGGCTGATCTTGCAAATGGAAGTGTCTCTTTTGCTAAATATATGACTTAATCAACTTTCCAGTTTCTTTCTTTCTTTCTTTCTTTCTTTTTGGGGATGAGAGTTCACACTTCATGATCGGTCCTTTTTCTCCCTTTCAATAAATCCCTGGATAAAGCTGAAACGTCTATTTTCTTTGATTCACTTGCAGAATTCTACAACTGGTTTTACACTTTCAAGTTTCACCTCTATTGGATCGTTTCCCAATGCCAAGGTACCCACTGCTAGTCTGGTCTCTTTGTCTCTTCTGATTCTCAGATTGCTCTTTATCTTTCCTTTTTGTTCACTCTTTCTCAACTTAATTTGTACACTTCCTTTTTCCTTTTTCTTTATTTTTCTTTCCACTCAATCTGTCTCTCTTTCCATGATGCAATTCACTGAAACCCCACTACTACCCTTGCACCAAATCATCACTCCAATTTCGAACCCCACCATGAACAGAAACCGTCCCTGGCCTGGATTCCCTACATCAAAATCCTTAGGTAGCTTTGGTGATGCTAATTGCATGGAGCAGCTTTTAGTCCACTGTGTAAATGCAATTGAAAGTAATGATGCCACTCTATCCCAACAGATCCTATGGGTCCTAAACAACATTGCACCACCAGATGGTGATTCGAACCAACGCCTAACATGTGCCTTCCTAAGAGCCCTGATCGCACGTGCAGCGAAGAGTGGTACCTGCAAACTTCTTGCTGCAATGGAAAATGCTCACTGCAACCTAGCCATAGACATACATAAATTCTCTATCATTGAGCTTGCAAGCTTTGTTGACTTAACCCCATGGCATCGCTTCGGTTACACTGCAGCAAATGCTGCAATATTGGAAGCTGTTGAAGGGTATTTAGTTATTCATATTGTAGATTTAAGCTTGACACATTGCATGCAAATGCCAACTCTTATCGATGCTATTGCTAATCGGTTCGAGGTGCCCCCGTTGATAAAGCTTACTGTTGCTGGTGCCACTGAAGATGTACCACCTTTGCTTGATCTTTCTTATGAAGAGTTGGGGTTAAAGTTGGTCAACTTTGCTCGGTCACGAAACATAATATTGGAATTTAGAGTAATTCCTTCAAGTTACGCAGATGGGTTCTCTTCCTTTATCGAGCAACTTCGGGTGCAACATCTAGTGTATGCTGAAAGTGTTGAGGCGCTAGTCATAAACTGTCACATGATGCTTCATTACATACCTGAAGAAACCCTTTCCTGTATGCCTGGTACAAACTCAAATACTTATGCTTATGAATCTTCATCGTCCTCTATGTCTTTTAGGACAATGTTTCTAAAGTCTCTTAGGAGTTTAGACCCAACACTTGTTGTCTTAGTAGATGAGGATGCAGATTTAACATCAAATAATTTGGTATGTAGACTAAGGTCAGCTTTCAATTATCTATGGATACCTTATGATACTGTGGATACATTTCTTCCAAGGGGAAGTAGACAAAGACAGTGGTATGAAGCTGATATATGCTGGAAAATTGAGAATGTCATAGCACATGAGGGTCCTCAAAGAGTGGAGCGGCTTGAACCAAAATGCCGGTGGATTCAACGGATGAGAAATGCAAATTTTCGAGGCATTTCGTTCACAGAAGATGCTATTTCTGAAGTCAAGACCATGCTCGATGAGCATGCAGCCGGGTGGGGACTCAAGAAGGAAGATGATGATATTGTACTCACTTGGAAGGGACATAATGTTGTATTTGCTAGTGCTTGGTTGCCTGCTTAACGCTTCTTCATATCGGTTTTAATTATAAATAATTTGTTTTTCTGATTTTATTTTTATTTATATATTTCTTAGAACGTTTTTCTTATTTGTATTGTAGTATCTCTTTGATTTAACTTTGGAAATTATATCAGAAGTAGCCTGGTAGTAGGTTTTATTTCAATATTGCCTAGTTATTGATATATTCTATTTGCGATTGTTAAATAATTAATATAAATTTATTATAGGTTTAGTTTTTTATATCATATAAAACAATTCAATTCAAAAACTTCTCCCGTTTTTTCCATTTTAGTCTTTTTTTTTTT
>SRLM01001612.1:33844-120513 GCA_015708895.1 Populus ilicifolia | reverse complement strand
TAGTTTATGATCAACTTGAATCTACTTTAAGTAAAAATGAGTTTGATGAACCGGAAGAAATCACGGATGAAAAAAGCACCAAAAATATTGATGCGGATCTTTTGTCATCAGTGACAACACATTTGATATCTGACATCACACCAATTGATGATTACTTTCCTAACGCATCCTTACTTTCTCTTAATCCAATGCCTTGGTATGATAAAAATATCAATTTTCTTGCTTTAGAAGATTTGCCAGCTGATTGGAGTACCCATGATAAAGAAACGTTTTTGAATGAAGTGAAGAACTTTTATGGTGATGACCCTAACTTATTCAAATATTGTCCTAATCAAATATTTCAAAAATTCATTCCCGACAATAAGGTAAGTAGTGTCATTAAACTTTGTCATTCTGAAGCATGTGGAAGTTATTTCTCGTCAAATAAGACTGCTGCAAAAATCTTTCAAAATGGATTTTATTGGCCCACCATGTTCAAGGACACGCATGCATTCTGCAAAACTTGTGAAAATTGTCAAAACGTTTTGTTATATAATTCTCAACTCTATGCATTCCCTAGAGAGCTAAGACCAAGATGGAGGAATTCTTATGGGGCCTGTGATATTGAGAATTCAATGAATGACAATGATTTTAAGGAAAATGAACATCGTTCGAAAGCTTACTTTGATAATTTTTCTAGTGAAAATGAATCAACTGGTTTAAATGATCTTGTAGATAAAGGTTGATTATTTTATTTGTCTCACATTGTTTTTGTATTTCTTTTTGAGTGATTTTTGCTAATTTCTCTCACCCCGAGCAAATGGCGGATAACGGTACTTCGTGACTTAAGTTGGTTCTTTCAGTTTCCCACAATAACTGATATCTGTATATACATTTTCGCAATTCTTTGAATCTCTCTTCCAATTCTGATTTGAAAATGGACACTAATCTTGCAAAATTGAAAAAGTATTTTCCCGCTCTGCTTCAGAATACGATTACAAAAATTTACTATGCTAGATGTGCAAGATTGAGATTGTTAATGAATCATGGAATTCCTGAAGATATTCGCTGGTTGATTGAAGCAAAAGTCCGATTATCAGGTGAGTCCTCTAACTCCTTTATTTCACATATGCCTGGAACAGGTAAAAGCACTTTTACAAAGAAAAGTAGTGCAAAATGACTGGAAGTTTGTCATCGATGTACTAGATGGACTTGTAATACACAATGTCATTCTTTAGGAATGGTATCTATAAACCGTGAAGATAAAATACAATTCATTAAGGATGGCCTGAGTAAGGAGTCTTTAGATAACCTTCTATTAACTCTTGAGACGCATCCTAGTGGAGATGTGCATCGTGCAATTCATGATTTATGGCCACTATTTCATAAAGAACATGATCGACTTAGTCTTGGGAATCTGACTAAAAAAGACCCTGTTTGCTAGTTTTTTTAAAAACTGGATGGGAAGCCTATCCCAGACCCATAGAGGGCGTTTAAGCCGTTCTTGGACGTAAAACCAAGGGAAGATGTGAGCCACAATCACAACTACTTGTACATATACATGCTTTTTTTAAAAAAACAAGTAAATAAATAAATAAAAGAGAGAGAGAGAGAGAGAGTGTGAGACTCTAGCTAGCCTACATAGAGGTGGTATGATTGCCTTTCTAATTTCTCATCTATAAAACCCTCTTTTCCTTCCTTTCATTTCTACTCGGCCCACACATTTAACAAATACTGAAGTGTGTAGAAATGGCAAATTCCTCAAGTCATCACATAAGAAATATTTGTGTTTTCGGTGGATCTAGTCCTGGGAAAGAAAAGGAGTTTTTAGAATCAGCAAATCATCTTGGTCAAGTGTTAGCTGAGAGAAAGATTCATTTAGTATATGGGGGAGGCAGTCTTGGGTTAATGGGAGGTGTGTCAATAGCTGCATTTTTAGGAGATAGTCAAGTTTTGGGGGTCGTCCCCGAAGCTTTAGCACAAGGGGACATCATTGGAAAAACAATTGGAGACAAACTTCAGGTCTCTACAATGTCAGCTCGAATGAATGCAATGTTTAACCATGCTGATGTCTTCATTGCTTTACTAGGTGGTCTAGACACATTAGAAGAGATATTTCATATTTCCTCTTGGGCCCAACTGCACATTCACCATAAACTCATAGGTTTGTTAAATGTTAATGGTTATTATGATAAGTTGTTGTCTTTTCTTGATCACGTTGTCGAACAGGAATTTCTAACATCTTCTGCATGACAAATCATAATCTCTACTGCTACTGCTGAACAATTGATTGACCAACTACAATCTTTCGTTCCTGTAATTGATCCTTCCATGAGTCGCATAAATTGGTCAACCAAGGAAAGCCGTAAAAAGCTTAGATTGGATTTGAGCCTTCATTTGTGAATCTTTGTGTCTTTTGGTTTTATTATTGTGTTTTGTTACTACTTATACTTGTTTCGGTGTGTTTCAGGTTTGTCAGTGTTCGTTATTTCAGGTGATATCTTCTATACTCTATCTTTCTACCTTTAAACATTGAGGACAATGTCTTGTTTTAGTTGGGGGGAGAGGGTAGTAGTTAAAAAAAAAAACTGTGTTTTCTATTTCATAAAGCATGTGCAAAATGATTGTTACTATGATGACAGAGCAAGGAGAATCTTTTATTACTCTTGAGATGAATCTTAGTAATCATTCGTAACAAGGTCTATCATAATACTTCTTGAAATATTCAGATTTACAAACTCTTGCATTGTTATCATTTAAGTCTGCTCATATACTTATTTAACATGTATTCTTAAACCTTAATTTACACACACACACTTCAACATATGATTGTGGGTTGCATATTGGATTATTACATTATTTATGTTCTTTTGTTAAAGGTAACAACTAAGGGAAATGGATAGTATATAATTAAAAGAAAAACAAAAAAAAAAAGAAGAAAAAAAATAATAAGAGAAAAAGAAAAAAAAATGAATGATAATAATAAAAGTGTAGATAAGTTTGGTTTTGTAGCCTCCCCAACCTAAGCAATTAAGCTCGAAGGGGTGTTTTAACACCTAATACCCTAAAGTCAACTGACTTGGAAGCTATTGGCCCAACGCTTGTTACATGGGTTGAGGAGAAAAGCTTAAGGGAATCAAACATTGCACTATCTACATATTAGTATCTGCGACCCGAGTTACTAAGCTCGTAGGCGTGTCTTAACACCTAATGCCCTAAGACCAACAGGTCTGGGAGTCATTAGCTGAAAGCTCGTTACATGAGTTAAAGATGCATGGTGTTTTAAATTATTGTATATATAAAAAAAAGACAAAAATAATAATCGCAACCTAAGGAAGTTAACCTTAAACATTAGAACAAAAATTTTGTTTTCTTCCAAGAAAAGCCTCATAATTATGTGTTGATACATTGAGAACAAAAGAAAGGTTTATGAATATCTTGTTAAGAGGTATTGAGCATGTATATAAATCTAACAAGAGTTTGTTTATCTGGATAGAGTAATGGAAGTTAAATGATGAATACCTTGCTTTGTGAAATTTGCAAATTGTTTTTCTATTTTAACGCTTTGATTACTAGGGACTAGTAATAAGCTAGTTGGGGAGTGTGATTAGTACTCAAAAGTGCATTTTTTATCATGGTTTGATATCATCATTTTGCACTTAAAGTATCAACAACTCCTTAACTAAAGTACGTTTTATAATAATCTATCTAATAATATAAGATACCTTTAATTTATGGTAAATGTCCATTTTAAATGCAGGTCTATCACATAAGTGAAAGGAATGATTGATGACTTTAAGAACTTCAATTGCAAAGGCAAAGAGATGATCAAGCTTAGAAAAGAGATGTCGGTGCAATCCAAACCGGAACACTATTTGGTAATCGGGTCATATCTGGAGCCATAGATCTCAGATTTAGGTCTACTTTATATGGATGGAAAGGTAACACATAGGCCTACAACTTTCCTATGATCACAAGATCTAAAAAGGCCATTTTCAAGTCCAAATTGTTGCAACAACAAAGTAGCCCGAATCTGTCCTCCAACCCGAGCACTATTCAGTATTTTGGCCATATCTGGAGTTCTAGAAGTTGAAATGAGCTGAATTTTTACACAAGAAAGCTGAGACAATTGCCTAGAACTTTCATGTTTTCAAGTGGCTCTAATTTTGACGTCATCAATGACGTTTTGGGAAGATAAGAGAAGATAAGGATTGTCACCAAGTCAAGGGTTGGCCTCTACTCATCAATTAGTCATCAAATCAATAGTTCCCAATTTTGGCCTATAAAAGGAGGCACTTGCCATGCATTTAGGCATCTTGGTGTCCAGATCAAGATCATGCTCTTGTTTTCTCTCTTTGTATTCTTTATGCTTTGTTTTCATTAATATCAAGTTTATGCCTTTCATTTCCTTTGCTTTGCTTTGTTAACTCCTATCTTATTTATGTTCTTATTTTGTTTATCCATTTTTCTTTCTTCCATTATGTCTAGCTAAGTTAATTATGTCAAGGTGAAAAGGTTACACTAATGGTGTAAGAATAAGTATGGTATAAACTTAATATGGACTTTAATGTTTAATATTAACATGTTTTATATTTGTTATCTTGTTCACTGTTTAATACTTTGCTTGTTAAATGACTAATCTTGATTTATATTGTATAACAATTGGTACAACAAATGCTTGGCACTTTCATAGCCCATATTATACGGTATAACCGACACCTGAGCTATAAAAGGAACTTGATTTGTTGTTAACATAAGTTATAATCATGAATGCTTGATGAAATTTACAAGTATTAGCATTAATTGAATAAGGTGACTAATGTAATCATGTTAACAATCTATAATCTGATTGGAACCTCCTTTATGTGTGGTTTCCAATTGAACAATAAGAGTTTATACTATACTTGTTTGACATACCATTAGTGGAACCTCTAACCTTGACATTTGTTATTATCATTGTTAATCAATATCTCATCTTCTTCTTCTTCTCTTTCTTTATTAATACTACTACTATTATTATTATCATTATTATTGTTGTTGTTGTTGTTGTTGTTATTGTTGTTATTGTTATTATTGTTGTTATTGTATTGTTGTTATTTATAATTTGTACAATATCCTCTCTGTGGTTCGACCCCGGTCTTGTCGGGTTATTTATTACTTCGACACTCCTGCACTTGGGAGAAGACATCAATCTTTTTTGTCGTGTCACCAAGTTTGCTTTTTTTGCTAGAAAAGTTGAGGCACTAGAATTGAAAAAGGGTGGTCAATTAAAATCTATTGAAAACATTACATGTCAAATATGTGAAACAAATGAACACTCAACCGATAACTGTCCAACCTTGCCTTCTTTTAAGGAATGTCTCCATGAACAAGCCCATACTTTAAAGAGTTTCAAAAGGCCAACCACAACCCATACTTACAAACATACAATCTTGGTTGGATAAATCACCCAAATTTTAGTTGGACGAGTTAGGACAACAATGCACAAACTTCACAACCATCGTTTCAAGCATACCATAATTTCCAAAATTCTCATGGATATGCACCTCCTTATGCTCCACCTCCTAGAAGAAATCTTATGGAAAGATTTCATGCATTCATCAAAAAGCAAGAGACAATCAAGACTCACCTTGCTCAAAACATGATAGATTTTAAAGATACTCTTGCAAAATGAACATCTGCTTTTAGTTTTCAAGAGAAAGGTAAGTTTCCATGTCAACCATAACAAAATCCTAAGGGGCAATACAATGCAAATGCAAGTAGTTCTGGAAGCCAACACATGGATCAAGTCAAATCAGTCATTACTTTGCGCAGTGGTAAGGTTATTGAAATACCCTCTCTTGAACCTTATGAGAAAGATGATGAGTCAATCTCTGAGGGCAAGGAAGGGGTTGAATATGAAAATTACAAAGAAAAGACTGATTCTCCGTCAGTACTTCCATTTCCTCAATCCATGACCAAACAAAGGAAAGGCAATCACAACTCTGACATTTTTAAAACTTTCAAACAGGTAAGAATCAATATACCTTTGCTGGATGCTATTAAGGTTCCTTCTTATGGTAAATTTTTGAAAGATCTATGCATTGTGAAGAGGAAAATGAATGTGAAAAAGAAAGCCTTTTTATCCAAACAAGTAAGTGTCATTCTTCAGAACAATAATGCTTTGAAATATAAAGACTCTGGTTGTCCTATAATTTCTTGCTTTATTGGAGAGCATAAAATTGAAAGAGCCTTACTTGATGTTGGTGCTAGTGTGAATTTACTTCCATATTCAGTTTTTTAGAATCTTAATTTAGGTGAGTTAAAACCAACTTCTATAACTCTTTTACTTGCTAATAGATCTATAAAAGTGCCTAGAGGAATAATTGAAGATGTGTTAGTACAAGTCAATAAATTCATTTATCCTGTGGATTTTATTGTCTTGGACACATAACCTATTGAAGTATATAATTCATTTCCTGTTGTTTTAGAACATCCATTTCTTGCAACTTCTAATGCATTGATTAATTGTAGGAATGGACTGATGAAGCTATCTTTTGGAAACATGACATTGGAAATGAATATTTTTAACATTTGCAAGCAACATGGAGATGATAATGATTTACAGGAAGTGGACTTTACTGAAAAATTAATTCATGATCAATTTCCAACCACTTCTAGTGAAATTGAAATTGATGAATCTGATGATTTGCAAATAATTTATTTTCAGGAAGAATCAAAGACAAGTAATTGGAAGCCACAAATTAAGGAAATGCCACCACGATTAATTAAATCCATACCTTCAAGTGTTCAACCACCTAAACCTGATTTGAAGTCGTTGCCATCCAATCTCAAATACTCATTTTTGGGAGAAAATAAAACTTTTTCGGTAATAATCTCTTCCAAACTTAATGCACATCAAGAAGGTAAGTTATTACAAACTCCAAAAATGCACAAAAATGCATTAGGATGGACCATAGTTGATATAAAAGGAATTACTCCTTTGATTTGTATACATAGAATTTATATGGAGGAAAATGCTAAACCCTCTAGAGAAATGCAACGAAGGCTAAATCCTAATATGAAAGAAGTAGTGAAAAATAAAGTCATTAAGCTTCTAGATAATGAAATCATTTATCCTATTTCTGACAGCAAATGAGAAAAATGAGTTAATTCCCACCAGAACTGTTAAGGGTTGGCGTATGTGCATTCACTATAGTAAACTTAATCCAATGACTAGAAAAGATCATCTTCCTTCACCTTTCATGGATCAAATCCTAGAAAGAGTTGCAGGTCATGAATTTTATTGTTTCCTATATGGCTATTTGGGTTACAACCAAATTGAAATTACATTGGAAGATCAAGAGAAGACTACTTTCACATGTCCATTTGGTACTTTTGCATATCGAAGGATACCTTTTGGATTATATAATGCACCAGCCACATTTCAAAGATGCATGCTTAGTATATTTAGTGATATGGTTGAACATTTTCTTGAGATTTTCATGGATGATTTTTCTGTTTTTAGCGATTCATTTGATGATTATTTGACTAACTTAGAAAAGGTTTTGACCAGGTGTGAAGAGAAGAATCTTGTGCTGAATTGGGAAAAATGTCACTTTTTGGTAACAAACAACATTGTACTTGGTCACATTGTTTCATCAAAAGGAATTGAGGTTGATAAATCTAAAATCGAGTTAATTGCAAACTTGCCAACACCAAAATCTATTAAAGATGTTAGATCATTCTTAGGACATGCTGGTTTTTATAGAAGGTTTATCAAAGATTTTAGCGTAATATCTAAGCCCTTAAGTAACCTTCTAACAAAGGATAATATTTTTGAATGGACTGAACATTGTGAAAAAGCCTTTATTAACTTTAAAACTTCTTACTTGTGCTCCTGTCATTCAACCTCCTAATTGGTCATTACCTTTTGAAATAATGTGTGATGCTAGTGATTATGTCGTAGGTGCTATTTTGGGACAGAGAAAAGATAAGAAACCTTATGTAATTTACTATGCAAGTAAAACTTTAAATAATGCTCAAATGAATTGTACCACCACTGAAAAAGAATTACTTGCATTAGTATTTGCATGTGAAAAATTCAGGTCTTATCTTATTGGTTCACCTGTTGATGTTTTTAGTGATCATGCAGCATTGAAATATCTTCTTTCTAAGAAAGATTCTAAGGCTAGATTGGTGCGGTGGATTTTGTTACTTCAAGAATTTGATATCACAATCAAAGATAAGAAAGATAACAAAAATGTTGTTGCAGATCACTTGTCAAGATTGATAATAGATTCGAAAAGTGACATCACACCAATCGATGACTACTTTCCCGATGAATCTTTACTTTCTGTCTCTACAATGCCTTGGTTTGCTAATATTGTCAATTTTCTTGTTTCAGGACTATTGCCAGCTCATTGGAGTACCCAAGATAAAAGAAAGTTCTTGAACGAAGTGAAGAACTTTTCGTGGGATGACCCTTATTTATTCAAATAGTATCTCAATCAAATATTTCAAAGATGCATTCCTGATAATGAGGTAAGTAGTGTCATTAAATTCTGTCATTCTAAGGCATGTGGGAGTCATTTCTCATCAAGAAAGACAACTGCAAAAATCTTACAAAGTGGATTTTATTGGCCCACCATGTTCAAAGACTCACATTTATTCTGCAAGTCTTGTGAAAATTGTCAAAAGTTGGGATTAATTTCAAAACGTCAGATGATGCCTTTAAATCCTATTGTTGTCATTGAGATCTTTGACTGTTGGAGTATAGATTTCATGGGTCCATTTCCTCCATCATTTGGTTTCTTGTACATATTAATCGCAGTAGATTATGTTTTAAAATGGATAAAGGCAATTCAAAGTTAAAACAATGATCACAAAACAATGATAAAGTTTTTGAAAGAAAATATTTTGAGTCGATTTGGATCCCTTCAGCCATAATAAGTGATGGTGGAACAGATTTCTGTAACACGTCATTTGAGTCTTTAATGAAGAAATATGGAATCACACACAAAGTTGCCACCCCTTATCACCCTCAGACAAGTGGACAAATAGAGCTTGCTAATAGGGAGATCAAACACATTTTGAAGAAAACAGTAAACCCTAATAGGAAAGATTGGTCTTTAAGACTTAATGATACACTTTGAGCTTATTGAATTGCTTATAAAACATCATTGGGTATGTCACCTTATAGACTAGTCTATGGAAAACCTTGTCACTTGAACATAAAGCTTATTGGGTTATTAAAGCTTTCAATTCAAATCTGGATGATGCTAGTCAATTGCAAAATTACAAATAAATGAGCTTGAGGAAATAAGAAATGATGCATATGAAAATTCAAGAATTCATAAAGTAAGAATCAAAGAGTTTCATGACAAGAATATACTGAGAAAAACATTCAATATTGGTAAAAAAGTCTTGCTTTATAATTCTCGACTACATTTATTTCCTGGAAAATTAAGATCAAGATGAAGCGATCCTTTTATTGTCAAACATGTTTATCCACATGGAGCATACAACATCGAGAATCCAAAGAATGACAATGTTTTCAAGGTAAATGGACATTGTCTGAAAGTTTACTTTGACAATTTTTCAGTTGAATATGACTTTATTGACTTGGGTGATCCTATATATAAAGATTGATTTTTTTTTTTGTGTTTCTTTTTGAGTGATTTTTGCTAGTTTCTCGTGCCCTGGTCAAATGGCGGATAACAGTACTCCATGACTTATGTCGGTTCTTTTAGTTTTCCATAATAACTGATATATGTGTATATTTGTGCAATTCTTTGAATCTCTCTTCCAATTCTCATTTGAAAATGGACACTAATCTTGAAAAATTGAAAAAGTATTTTCCTGCTCCACATCAGAATGCAATTACAAAAATTTACCGTGTTAGATGTGCAAGATTGAGATTGTTAATGAATCATGGAATTCCTGAAGATATTCTCTGGTTGATTGAAGCAGAGGTCCGATTATTAGGTAAGTCCTCTAACTCCTTCATTTCACACATGCCTGAAACAGGTAAAAGCACTTTTGCAAAGAAATGTCGTGCAAAATGACTGAAAGTCTATCATCGATATGCTAGATGGACTTGTAATGCACAATGTCGTTCCTTAGGAATGATATCTATAAACCATGAAGATAAAATACAATTCATTAAGGATGGCCTAAGTACGGAGTCTTTAGATAACCTTCTATTGATTTTTGAGACGCATCCTAGTGGAGATGTACATCGTGCAATTCATGATTTATGGCCACTATTTCATAAAGAACATGATCAATTTTGTCTTAAGAATCTAACTAAAAAAGACCCTGTTTGCTAGTTTTTAAGAAAACTGGATGGGAAGCCTATCCCCGACCCATAAAGGGCATTTAAGTCGTTCTTGGATGTAAAACCAAGGAAAGATGTGAGCCACAATCGCAACTACTTGTACATACATATGCTTTTTTAAAAGTAAATAAATAAAAAGAGAGAGAGAAAGTGTGTGTGAGACTCTAGGTGGCTTACATATTGGTGGTATGATTGCCTTTCTAATTTCTCATCTATAAAACCCTCTCTTCCTTCCTTTCATTTTTACTCAACCCATACATTCGACAAATACTGAAGTGCATAGAGATGACAAGTTCCTTAGGTCATCACATAAGAAATATTTGTGTTTTCAATGGATCTAGTCCTGGGAAAGAAAAGGAGTTTTTAGACTTAGCAAATCATCTTGGTTGGTGCTAGCTGAGAGAAAGATTCATTTAGTGTATGGGGGAGGTAGTCTTGGGTTAATGGGAGGTGTGTCAATAGCTATATTTTTAGGAGGTAGTCAAGTTTGGGGGGGTTGTCCCTAAAGCTTTGGCACAAGGCGACATCATTGGAAAAATAATTGGAGAGGAACTTCAGGTCTCTACAATGTCAACTTGAATGAATGTAATGTTTAACCATATTGATACCTTCATTGCTTTACTAGGTGATCTAGGCACATTAGAAGAGATCTTTCATATTTCCTCTTGGGCCCAACTGCATATTCACCATAAACCCATATGTATGTTAAATGTTAACGGTTATTATGATAAGTTATTGTCTTTCCTTGATCATGCTGTGGACAGGAATTTCTAACATCTTCTGCACGATAAATCATAATCTCTGCTGCTACTGATGAACAATTGATTGACCAACTACAATCTTTCATTTCTATAATTGATCATTCCATGAGTCAGATAAATTGGTCAACTAAGAAAAGCCGTAAAAAGCTTAGATTGGATTTGAGCCTTCATTTGTGATTCTTTGTGTCTTTTGGTTTTATTATTATGTTTTATTGTTTCTTATATTTGTTTCAGTGTGTTTCAGGTTTGTTAGTGTTTGTTATTTCAAGTGATATCTTTTATACTCTATCTTTCTACCTTTCAACATTGAGGACAATGTCTTGTTTTAGTCGGGGGGAGAGGGTAGTAGCTAAAAAAAAAAAACTATGCTTTCTATTTTATAAAGCATGTGCAAAATTGTTGTTACTATGATGACAGAGTAAGGAGAATTTTTTATGACTCTTGAAATGCATCTTAGTAATCATTCGTAACAAAGTTTATCATAATACTTCTTGAAATATTTAGATTTACATACTCTCGCATTGTTGTCACTTAATTCTGCTCATATACTTATTTAACATGTATTCTTGATTAGTACTCAAAAGTGCATGTTTATAATGGTTTTATATCATCATTTTGCACTTGAAGTATCAATAATTCCTTAATTAAAATACACTTTATAATAATCTATCTAATAATATATGATACCTTTAATTTATGGTAAATGTCCATTTTAAATGCAGGCCTATCACATAAATGAAAGGATTAATTAATGACTTTAAGAACTACAATTGCAAAGGCAAAGAGATGATCAAACTTAGAAAAGAGATGTCGGTGCAATCTAAATCGGAACACTGTTTGGTAATTAGGTCATATCTGGAGCTATATATCTCATATTTAGGTCTATTTTATATGGATAGAAAGGTAAGACATAGGCCTAGAACTTTCATATGGAGCCCAAGATTTGAAAAGGTCATTTTCAAGTCCAAATTGTTGCAACAACAAAGAAGCCCGAATCTGTCCTCCAACCCGAGCACTGTTCAGTATTTTGGCCATATCTAGAGTTCTAGAAGTCAAAATGAGCTGAATGTTTACACAAGAAAGCTGAGACAATTGCCTAGAACTTTCATGTTTTCAAGTGGCTCTAATTTTGACATCATCAATGACGTTTTAGGAAGATAAGAGAAGATAAGGATTGTCACAAAGTCAAGGGTTGGCCATCTACTCATCAATTAGTCATCAAATCAATAGTTCCCAATTTTGGCCTATAAAAGGAGGCACTTGCCATGTATTTAGGCATCTTGGTGTCCAGATCAAGATCATGCTCTTGTTTTCTCTCTTTGTATTCTTTATGCTTTGTTTTCATTAATATCAAGTTTATGCCTTTCATTTCCTTTGCTTTGCTTTGTTAACTCCTATCTTATTTATGTTCTTATTTTGTTTATCCATTTTTCTTTCTTCCATTATGTCTAGCTAAGTTAATTATGTCAAGGTGAAAAGGTTACACTAATGGTGTAAGAATAAGTATGGTATAAACTTAATATGGACTTTAATGTTTAATACTAACATGTTTTATATTTGTTATCTTGTTCACTCTTTAATACTTTGCTTGTTAAATGACTAATCTTGATTTATGTTGTATAACAATTGGTACAACAAATGCTTGGCACTTTCATAGCCCATATTGTATATCATAACCGACACCTGAGCTATAAAAGGAACTTGATTTGTTGTTAACATAAGTTATAATCATGAATGCTTGACGAGATTTACAAGTATTAGCATTAATTGAATAAGATGACTAATGTAATCATGTTAACAATCTATAATCTGATTGGAACCTCCTTTATGTGTGGTTTCCAATTGAACAATAAGAGTTTATACTATACTTGTTTGACATACCATTAGTGAAACCTCTAACCTTGACATTTGTTATTATCATTGTTAATCTCAAAGTTCTCATCATCTTCTTCTTCTTTATTATTGTTATTATTATTATTATTATTGTTGTTGTTGTTGTTGTTGTTATTGTTGTTGTTGTTGTTGTTGTTGCTGCTATTATTACTATTATTGTTGTTATTGTTATTGTTGTTGTTGTTGTATTATTGTGATTTATAATTTGTACAATAACCTCCCTGTGGTTCTACCACGGCCTTGCCGGGTTATTTATTATTTCGACACTCCTGCACTTGGGAGAAGACATCAATCTTTTCGTCATGTTAAGTTTTTGGCGTCGTTGCCAGGGAGGTAAGTTTTGTATAAATTATAATATTTATTTTGTTTTCTCTTTTCACTTTTCTTGTATATAACTTTGTTTCTTTTTCTTGTTTCTTCTTCTTTTGTTTTCTTTTTCCATTTATTCTATTCCTACACCTGCATGAAAGTGTGGTCATGTACATCAAGTGGTAGACTTTGTAGGGTATTCTCATTATCTTCAGAAAATATGGCTGAAGAAGATAATCAATCACTTCATAATAAGAACAATGAGAATAACCGTGCTAGAACACTTAGAGACCACATGAATCCAACAAGAACAAGTGCACCATCATGCATAGTTTTTCCTCTTAATGCATCTCATTTTAATTTTAAGCCAGACATTATTCAACTTTTACCTTCTTTTCATGGTTTAGAATTGGAAATCCATACTTGCATTTAACAGAATTTGAGGAGGTCTGCAACACATATAATAATTTAAATTGTAGCATGAATACTATCAGATTAAAGCTTTTTCCTTTTTCATTAAAAGATAAAGCTAAAACATGGCTACAAAATTTGAGACAACGATCCATTCGTGCTTGGAATGAAATGCAACAACAGTTTTTAAAGAAGTTTTTCCCATCTCATAGAACAAACTCTTTCAAAAAACAAATTACCATTTTCACTCAAAAACCAGGAGAAATATTTTACCAATGTTGGGATAGGTATCGAGACTTACTTAGTACTTGCCCTCATCATGGTTTTGAAACATGGAGATTGGTTTCACATTTTTATGAAGGGTTAACACCTAAAGATAAGCAAATGGTTGAATGGATGTGCAATAGAACTTTTAAAGACAAAGACCTTGATGAAGCAATGAAGTATTTAGACTTGTTAGCTGAAAATGCTCAAAATTAGGACACCGCGGGTACTTATGAGGTACCAAGTAAAACTCAACCTCATATATCTAGTGCAGGTATGTACAACATTAGGGAAGATCATGACCTTCAAGCTAAGTTTGCATCTTTAGCTAGCAAAGTCGAGGCACTAGAATTGAAAAGGAGTTGTCAATTAAAATCTGTTGAAAACATTGCATGTCAAATATGTGAAACAAATGAACACTCAACCAATAACAGTCCAACCTTGCCTTCTTTTAAGGAATGTCTCCATGAACAAGCCCATCCTTTAAATAGCTTTCAAAGGGCCAACCACAACCCATACTCACAAACATACAACAATGGTTGGAGAAATCATCCAAATTTTAGTTGCAAGAGTGAGAACAACAATGCACAAACTTCACAACCACCATTTCAAGCACACCATAATTTCCAAAATTCTCATGCATATGCACCTCTTTATGCTCCAGCTCTTAGAAGAAATCTTGAGGAAACATTGCATGCATTCATTGAAAAGCAAGAGACAATCAATACTCAAATCGCTTAAAACATGATAGATTTTAAAGATACTCTTGCAAAATTAACATCTGCTCTTAGTTTCCAAGAGAAAGGTAAGTTTCCATCTCAACCACAACAAAATCCCAAGGGGCAATACAATGCAAATGCAAGTAGTTCTGAAAGCCAACGCATGGATCAAGTCAAATAAGTCACTACTCTTCGCAGTGGTAAGGTTATTGAAAAACCCTCTCTTGAACCTTATGAGAAAGATGATGAGTCAATCTCTGAAGGTAAGGAAGAGGTTGAATCTGAAAATTGCAAAGAAAAGACTGATTCTCCGCCAGCACTTCCATTTTCTCAGGCCATGACCAAACAAAGGAAAGTCAATCACAACTCTGAAATTTTTGAAACTTTCAAACAGTTAAGAATCAATATACCTTTGCTGGATGCTATTAAACAGATTCTTTCCTATGCTAATTTTTTGAAAGATCTATGCACTCTGAAGAGGAAACTGAATGTGAAAAAGAAATCCTTTCTAGCCAAACAAGTAAGTGTTATTCTTCATAACAATAATCCTTTCACATGTCCATTTGGTACTTTTGCATATCGAAGGGTGCCTTTTGGATTATGTAATGCACCAGCCACATTTAAAAGATGCATGCTTAGTATATTTAGTGATATGGTTGAAAAGTTTCTTGAGATTTTCATGGATGATTTTTCTATTTTTGGCGATTCATTTCATGATAGTTTGACTAACTTAGAAAAGGTTTTGGCTAGGTGTGAAGAGAAAAATCTTGTGTTGAATTGGGAAAAATATCACTTTATGGTAACAAACAACATTGTACTTGGTCACATTGTTTCATCAAAAGGAATTGAGGTTGATAAATCTAAAATCGAGTTAATTGCAAACTTGCCAACACCAAAATCTATTAAAGATGTTAGATCATTCTTAGGACATGCTGGTTTTTATAGAAGGTTTATCAAAGATTTTAGCGATTATGTGTATGCTAGTGATTATATCGTAGGTGCGGTTTTGGGACAAAGAAAAGATAAGAAACCTTATGCAATTTACTATGCAAGTAAAACTTTAAATAATGCTCAAATGAATTATACCACCACTGAAAAAGAATTACTTGCAGTAGTATGTGCATGTGAAAAATTTAGGTCTTATCTTGTTGGCTCACCTGTTGTTGTTTTTAGTGATCATGCAGCATTGAAATATCTTCTTTCTAAGAAAGATTCTAAGGCTAGATTGGTGCGGTGGATTTTGTTACTTCAAGAATTTGATATCACAATCAAAGATAAGAAATGCAGCGAAAATGTTGTTGCAGATCACTTGTCAAGATTAACAACAGATTGGAAAACTGACATCACACCAATCGATGACTACTTTCCCGATGAATCTTTATTTTCTATCTCTACAATGCCTTGGTTTGCTAATATTGTCAATTTTCTTATTTCAGGACAATTTCCAGCTCATTGGAGCACTCAAGATAAAAGAAAGTTCTTGAATAAAGTGAAGAACTTTTATTGGGATGACCCTTATTTATTCAAACATTGTCCTGATCAAATATTTCGAAGATGCATTCGTGACAATGAGGTAAGTAGTGTCATTAAATTATGTCATTCTGAGGCATGTGAGGGCCTCACCATGTGGATTTTATTGGCCCACCATGTTCAAAGACTCACATGCATTCTGCAAGTCTTGTGAAAATTGTCAAAAGTTAGGATCAATTTCAAAATGTCACATGATGCCTTTAAATCCTATTCTTGTCATTGAGATCTTTGACTGTTGGGGCATAGATTTCATGGGTCCATTTCCTCCATCATTTCGTTTCTTGTACATATTAGTCGCAGTAGATTATGTTTCAAAATGGATAGAGGCAATTCCAAGTCGAAACAATGATCACAAAACAGTGATAAAGTTTTTGAAAGAAAATATTTTGAGTCGATTTGGAGTCCCTCGAGCCATAATAAGTAATGGTGGAACACATTTCTGTAACAAGCCATTTGAGTCTTTAATGAAGAAATATGGAATCACACACAAAGTTGCCACCCCTTATCACCCTCAAACAAGTGGACAAGTAGAGCTTGCTAATAGGGAGATCAAACACATTTTGGAGAAAACAGTGAACCCTAATAGGAAAGATTGGTCTTTAAAACTTAATGATGCACTTTGGGCTTATCGAACTGCTTATAAAACATCATTAGGTATGTGAATAGTACTCAAAAGTGCATTTTTATCATGGTTTTATATCATCATTTTGCACTTGAAGTATCAATAACTCCTTAACTAAAGTATGTTTTATAATAATCTATCTAATAATATAAGATACCTTTAATTTGTGGTAAATGTCCATTTTAAATGCAGGCCTATCACATAAATGAAAGGATTGATTGATGACTTTAAGAACTTCAATTGCAAGGCAAAGAGATGATCAAACTTAGAAAAGAAATGTTGGTGGAATCAAAATCGGAACACTATTCGGTAATTGGGTCATATCTGAAGCTATAAATCTCATATTTAGGTCTATTTTATATGGATGGAAAGATAAGACATAGGCCTACAACTTTCATATGGAGCCCAAGATCAAAAAAGGCCATTTTCAAGTTCAAATTATAGCAACAACAAATAAGCCTAAATCTGTCTTCCAGTCTGAGAAGTATTCAGTATTTGGCCCATATCTGGAGTTCTAGAAGTTCAAATGAGCTGAATGTTTTACACAAGAAAGCTAAGACAATTTCCTACAACTTTCCAATTTTGATGTTATCAATGACGTTTTGGGCAGACAAGAGAAGATAAGGATTGTCACTAAGTCAAGAGTTGGCCACCTACTTATTAATTAATCATCAAATCAATAGTTCCCAATTTTGGCCTATAAAAGGAGGCATTTGCCATGCATTTAGGCATCTTGGTGTCTAGATCAAGATCATGCTCTTCCTTTCTCTCTTTGTATTTTTTGTAATGTTTATGCTTTGCTTCCATTAATTTTTTGTAATGTTCTTATTTTGTTTATCTATTTTTCTTTCTTTCATTATGTCTAGCTAAGTTAATTATGTCAAGGTGAAAAGGTTACACTAATGGTTTAAGAATAAGTATAATGTAAACTTAATAACTTAATATGGACTTTAATGTTTGATACTAACATGTTTTATATTTGTTACCCTGTTCACTTTTTAATACTTTGCTTGTTATATGACTAATCTTGATTTATGTTATATAACACTTGGTACAACAAATACTTGGCACTTTCATAGCCCATACTGTATGGTATAACCGACACCTGAGCTATGAAAGGAACTTGATTTGTTGTTAACATAAGTTATAATCATGAATGCTTGACGAGATTTATAAGTATTAGCATTAATCGAATAAGATGAATAACCGAGCTAGAACACTTAGAGACCACATGAATCCAACAAGAACAAGTGCACCATCATGCATAGTTTTTCCTCTTAATGCATCTCATTTTAATTTTAAGACAGACATTATTCAACTTTTACCTTCTTTTCATGGTTTAGAATTGGAAATCCATACTTACATTTAACAGAATTTGAGGAGGTCTGCAACACATATAATAATTTAAATTGTAGCATGAACACCATCAGATTAAAGCTTTTTCCTTTTTCATTAAAAGATAAAGCTAAAACATGGCTATAAAATTTGAGACAATGATCCATTCGTGCTTGGGATGAAATGCAACAACAGTTTTTAAAGAAGTTTTTCCCATCTCATAGAATAAACTCTTTCAAAAGACAAATCACCACTTTCACTCAAAAACCAGGGGAAACATTTTACCAATGTTGGGATAGGTATCGAGACTTGCTTAGTACTTGCCCTCATCATGGTTTTGAAACATGGAGATTGGTTTCATATTTTTATGAAGGGTTAACACCTAAAGATAGGCAAATGGTTGAATTGATGTGCAATGGAACTTTTGAAGACAAAGACCCTGATGAAGCACTAGAGTACTTAGACTTGTTAGCTGAAAATGCTCAAAATTGGGACACCGCGGGTACTTATGAGGCATCGAGTAAAACTCAACCTTATACATCGAGTGAAGGTGTGTACAATCTTAGGGAAGATCATGACCTTCAAGCCAAGTTTGCATCTATAGCTAGAAAAGTCGAGGCACTAGAATTGAAAAAGAGTGGTCAATTAAAATTTGTTGAAAACATTGCATGTCAAATATATGAAACAAATAAACACTCAACTGATAACTGTCCAACCTTGCCTTCTTTTAAGGAATGTCTCCATGAACAAGCTCATGCTTTAAATAGTTTCCAAAGGGCCAACCATAACCCATACTCACAAACATACAACCCTGGTTGGAGAAATCATCCAAATTTTAGCTGGAAGAGTGATGCACAAACTTCACAACCACCATTTCAAGCACACCATAATTTTCAAAATTCTCATGGATATGCACCTCCTTATGCTCCACCTTCTAGAAGAAATCTTGAGGAAACATTAATTATAGGAATGGACTGATGAAGCTATCATTTGAAAACATGACATTGGAGATGAATATTTTCAACATTTGCAAGCAACCTAGAGATGATAATGATTTACAAGAAGTAGATCATATTGATGAATTAGTTTATGATCAACTTGAATCTACTTTAAGTAAAAATGAGTTGGATGAATTTGAGGATTTGTAAATGATCTATTTTGAGGAAGAAATCACAGATGAAAAAAGCATAAAAAATGTTGATGTGAATCTTTTGTCAATAGTGACAACAGATTTGACATCTGACATCACAACAATCGATGATTACTTTCCTAATGAATCCTTACTTTCTCTTAATCCAATGTCTTGGTATGATAAAAATATCAATTTTCTTGCTTTAGGAGATTTGCTAGCTGATTAGAGTACCCAAGACAAAGAAAAGTTTTTGAACGAAGTGAAGAACTTTTATGGTGATGACCCTAACTTATTCAAATATTGTCCTGATCAAATATTTCAAAGATTCATTCCCGACAATGAGGTAAGTAGTGTCATTAAACTTAGTCATTCTGAAGCATGTGGAAGTTATTTCTCGTCAAATAAGACAGCTGCAAAAATCTTTCAGAATGGATTTTATTGGCCCACCATGTTTAAGGACACGCATGCATTCTGCAAAGCTTGTGAAAATTGTCAAAAAGTTGATACTGGTCAAAAAGTTTTGTTTTATAACTCTCAACATTATGCATTCCCTAGAGAGCTAAGACCAAGATGGAGGAATTCTTATGGGGCATGTGATATTGAGAATTCAATGAATGACAATGATTTTAAGGAAAATGAACATCGTTTGAAAGCTTACTTTGATAATTTTTCTAGTGAAAATGAATCAACTGGTTTGAATGATTTTGTAGATAAAGGTCGATTATTTTATTTTTTTCACATTGTTTTTGTGCTTTTTTTTGAGTGATTTTTGCTAGTTTCTCTCACCCCGGTCAAATGGCGGATAACGGTATTCCATGACTTAAGTCGGTTCTTTCAGTTTCCCACAATAACTGGTATCTGTATATACTTTTTTGTAATTTTTTGAATCTCTTTTCCAATTCTCATTTGAAAATGGACATTAATCTTGCAAAATTGAAAAAGTGTTTTCCCGCTCTGCCTCAGAATGCGATTATAAAAATTTATCATGCTAGATGTGCAAGATTGAGATTGTTAATAAATCATGGAATTCCTGAAGATATTCGTTGGTTGATTGAACCAAAAGTCGGATTATCAGGTGAGTCCTCTAACTCCTTCATTTCACACATGCCTAGAATAGGTAAAAGCACTTTTCCAAAGAAACGTCATGCAAAACAACTGAAAGTTTGTCATCGATGTGCTAGATGGACTTGTAATACACAATGTCATTCTTTAGGAATGGTATCTATAAACCGTAAAGATAAAATACAATTCATTAAGGATGGCCTGAGTAAGGAGTCTTTAAATAACCTTCTATTGACTCTTAAGACGCATCCTAGTGGAGATGTGCATTGTGCAATTCATGATTTATGGCCACTATTTCATAAAGAACATGATCGACTTAGTCTTGGGAATCTGACTAAAAAAGACCCTGTTTGCCAGTTTTTAAGAAAACTAGATGGGAAGCCTATCCTCGACCCATAAAGGGCGTTTAAGCTGTTCTTGGACGTAAAACCAAGAGAAGATGTGAGCCATAATCATAACTATTTATACATATACATGTTTTTTTAAGTAAATAAATAAATAAATAAAGAGAGAGAGAGAGAGAGTGTGTGTGAGAGAGACTCTAGCTGGCCTACATATAGGTGTTATGATTGCCTTTCTAATTTCTCATCTATAAAACCCTCTCTTCCTTTCTTTCATTTCTACTCAACCCATACATTCAACAAATATAGAAGTGTGTAGAAATGGATAAAGGGACATCATTGGAAAAACAATTGGAGAGGAATTTCAAGTCTCTACAATGTCAGCTCGAATGAATGCAATGTTTAACCATGTTGATGCCTTCATTGCTTTACCAGGTGGTCTAGGCACATTGGAAGAGATCTTTCATATTTCCTCTTGGGCCCAACTGCACATTCACCATAAACCCATAGGTTTGTTAAATGTTAATGGTTATTATGATAAGTTGTTGTCTTTTCTTGATCACGCTGTGGAATAGGAATTTCTAACATCTTTTGCATGACAAATCATAATATCTTGTGCTATTGCTGAACAATTGATTGACTAACTACAATCTTTCGTTCCTGTAATTGATCCTTCCATGACTCGCATAAATTAGTCAACCAAGGAAAGCCGTAAAAAGCTTAGATTGGATTTGAGCCTTCATTTGTGAATCTTTGTGTCTTTTGGTNNTGCTCATATACTTATTTAACATGTATTCTTAAACCTTAATTTACACACACACACTTCAACATATGATTGTGGGTTGCATATTGGATTATTACATTATTTATGTTCTTTTGTTAAAGGTAACAACTAAGGGAAAGGCATAATATATAACTAAAAACAAAAAAAAGAGAAAAAAAAAATGATAATAATAAAAATATAGATAAGTTTGGTTTCGTAGCCTCCCTAACCTAAGCAATTAAGCCCGAAGTGGTGTTTTAACACCTAATACCCTAAAGTCAACTGACTTGGGAGCTATTGGCCTAACGCTTGTTACATGGGTTGAGGAGAAAAGCTTAAGGGAATCAAACATTGCACTATCTACATATCAGTATCTGCAACCCGAGTTACTAAGCTCGTAGGGGTGTCTTAACACCTAATGCCCTAAGACCAACTGGTTTGGGAATCATTAGCTGAAAGCTCGTTACATGGGTTAAAGATGCATGGCGTTTTAAATTATATGTATATATTTAAAAAAAAACAAAAAAAAGAAGACAAAAATAATAATCCCAACCCAAGGAAGTTAACCTTAAACATTAGAACATAAATTTTGTTTTCTTCCAAGAAAAGCCATATAATTATGTGTTGATACATTAAGCACAAAAGAAAGGTTTTTGAATATCTTGTTAAGAGGTATTGAGCAGGTATATAAATATAATAAGAGGTTGTTTATCTGGATAGAGTAATAGAAGTTAAATGATGAATACCTTGCTTTGTGAAATTTGCAAATTATTTTTCTACTTTAATGCTTTGATTACTAGGGACTAGTAATAATTTTATAATAATCTATCTAATAATATAAGATACCTTTAATTTGTGGTAAATGTCCATTTTAAATGCAGGCCTATCACATAAATAAGGATTGATTGTGGTAAATGTCCATTTTAAATGCAGGCCTATCACATAAATAAGGATTGATTGATGACTTTAAGAACTTCAATTGCAAAGGCAAAGAGATGATCAAACTTAGAAAAGAGATGTCAGTGCAATCTAACTCGGAACACTGTTCGGTAATTGGGTCATATCTGGAGCTATAAATCTTAGATTTAGGTTTACTTTATATGGATGGAAAGGTAAGACATAGGCCTACAACTTTCATAGGAGCCCATGATCTAAAAAGGTCATTCTCATGTCCAAATTGTTGCAACAATATAGAAGCCCGAATCTGTCCTCCAGCCCGAGAACGGTTCAGTACTTTGGCCATATCTGGAGTTCTAGAAGTCGAAATGAGCTGAATTGCTTACACAAGAAAGCTAAGACAATTTCCTAGAACTTTCATGTTTTCAAGTGGCTCTAATTTTGACGTCATCAATGACGTTTTGGGCAGACAAGAGAAGATAAGGATTAGCACCAAGTCAAGGGTTGGCCACCTACTCATCAATTAGTCATCAAATCAATAGTTCTTAATTTTGGCTATAAAAGGAGACATTGGCCATGCATTTAGCATTTTGGTGTCCAGATCAAGATCATGCTCTTGTTTTCTCTCTTTGTATTTTTTGTATTGCTTATGCTTTGCTTTTATTAATATCAAGTTTATGGCTTTGATTTCCTTTCCTTTGCTTTGTTAACTCTTATCTTATCTATGTTCTTATTTTGTTTATCTATTTTTCTTTCTTTCATTATGTCTAGCTAAGTTTATTATGTCAAGGTGAAAATGCTACACTAATGGTATAAGAATAAGGATAATATAAACTTAATATGGATTTTAATGTTTGATACTAACATGTTTTATATTTGTTATCTTGTTCACTGTTTAATACTTTGCTTGTTAAATAACTAATCTTGATTTATGTTGTATAACAATTGGTATAGCAAATGCTTGGCACTTTCAGAACCAATACTGTATGGTATAACCGACACTTGAGCTATGAAAGCAACTTGATTTGTTGTTAACATAAGTTATAATCATGAATGCTTGACGAAGTTTACAAGTATTAGCATTAATTGAATAAGATGATTAATGTAATCATGTTAACAATCTATAATCTGATTGAAACCTCCTTTATGTGTGGTTTCCAATTGAATAATAAGAGTTTATACTATACTTGTTTGACATACCATTAGTGGATCCTCTAACCTTAACATTGTTTGTTATCGTTGTTTAATTCGTACTTTAATTATCCATCTGAAACTTCTCATCATTTTTTCTTCTTTTTTATTAGTACTACTACTACTAGTAGTATTATTAGTATTATTATTGCTACTATTATTGTTGTTGTTATTGTTACTATTGTTGTTGTTTATAATTTGTACAATTAACCTTCCTGTGGTTCGACCCTAGTCTTGCCGGGTTATTTATTACTTCAACATTCTTGCACTTGAGAGAAGACATTAATTTTTTAGTCGTGTCACTAAGCTTATAAGAGTGTCTCAACACCTAATTCCCTAAGATCAATTGGTTTGGGAGTCATTAGCTGAAAGCTTATTACATGGGTTAAAGATGAATTGTATTTTAAGTTACATGTATATCTATTTAGAAAAAAAAAAGAAAAAAAATCTCAACACAAGAAAGTTAACCTTAAACATTAGAATAAGAATTTTATTTTCTTCCAAGTAAAACTCCATAACTATGTGTTGATATATTAAGCACAAAAAAAAGTTTTATTAATATCTTTTTTAAGAGGTAATGAGCAGATATATAAATTTAATGAGAGTTTGTTTATCTAGATAAATTAATGAAAGTTGAATGATGAATACCTTATTTTATGGAATTTGCAAATTGTTTTTTTTCACGCTTTGATTACTAGAGACTAATAATAAGCTGGTTAGGGGATGTGATCAAAACTTAAAAGTGTATTTTTATCTAGGTTTTATATCATTATTTTGCATTTAAAGTATCAATAACTTCTTAACTAAAGCATATTTTATAATAATATATCTAATAATACAAGATACCTTTAATTTATAGTAAATGTTCATTTTAAATGTAGATTTATCATATAAATAAAAAGATTGATTGATGAGTTTAAGAACTAAAATTGAATGGACCAAGAGATGGCCAAATTTAGAAAAGAGATGTTGGTACAGTTCAAACCAAAACACTATTCGGTAATTGTGTCATATCTAGAGCTGTAGATCTCAGATTTATGTATACTTTATATGGATGGAAAGGTAAGACATAGGCATACAACTATCATATAAGCCTGAGATTTGAAAGGTCCATTTTCATATCCAAATTATAACAACAACAAATAAGTCCGAATCTGTTTTGCAACTCGAACATTGTTTAGTTTTTAGACCATATCTAGAGTTCTAGAAGTCCAAATGACCTTCATTTTTTTTCCTAGAAAGCTGAGACAATTGTATACAATTTTATGTTTCAAGTTGTTCCAATTCTGACGTTATTAATGATGTTTTGGGCAAATAAGAGAAGATAACAAATGTCACCAAGTCAAGAGTTAACCATCAGTCATCAATTACTCATCAAATCAATAGTTCTCAATTTTGGCCTATAAAATAGACATTTGATATGCATTTAAACATCTTAGTCTATAGATTAAGATCATGCTTTTGCTTTCTCTCTTTGTATTTTTGTAATGCTTAAGTTTTGCTTTCATTATTATCAAGTTTATGTTTTTTAATTCCTTTCCTTTACTTAGTTAACTTTTATCCTATTTGTATTCTTATTTTGTTTATTTATTTTTCTTTTTTTCATTATGTTTAACTAAGTTTATTATGTCAAGGTGAAAAGGTTACACTAATGATGTAAGAATAAGTGTAGTGTGAACTTAATATGGACTTTAATGTTTCATACTAATATGTTTTGTATTTGTTATCTTGTTTACTATTTAATCCTTTGCTTATTAAACAACTAATCTAAATTTATATTATATGACACTAGATGCAACAAATACTTGGCACTCTCATAGCCCATACTCTATGATATAATCGACACTTAAGCTATGAAAGGAACTTGATTTGTTGTTAACATAAGTTATAATCATGAATACTTGACAATATTTACAAGTATTAGCATTAATCGGATAAGATAACTAATGTAATTATGTTAACAATTTATAATGTAATTGGAACTTCTTTGTGTGTGGTTTTCAATTGAATAATAAGAGTTTATACTATACTTGTTTGACATACTATTAATGGATCCTCTAACCTTGACATTTGTTGTTATCATTGTTAAATCCTTACATTAATCTTTCATCTCAAAGTTTTCTTCAACTTCTTCTTCTTCTTTACTATTATTATTATTATTATTATTATTATTATTATTATTATTATTATTATTATTACTACTACTACTACTACTAGTATTATTATTACTACTAATATTATTATTGTTCTTGTTATTATTGTTGGTGTATTATAGTTATTTATAATTTATACAATTAACCTCCTTGTGATTCGACCCCGGTCTTACCGGGTTATTTATTACTTCGACACTCCTACACTTGGAAGAAGGCATCAATCTTTTAGTTGTGTGAGTTATATGTATATATATTTAAGAAAAAAAGTAAAAAAAAGTAAAAGATAATAATCCCAACTCAAGTTAACCTTAAATATTTGAACAAAAATTTTGTTTTCTTCCAAGAAAAACCCCATCATCTATGTTTTCATACATTAAGTACATAAAAATAAGGTTTAGTAATATCTTGTTTAAGAAATATGAAGCAAATATATAAATTTAATAAGAGTTCGTTTATTTGGATAGATTAATGAAAGTTGAATGATAAATGTCTTACTTTGTGGAACTTGTAAATTGTTTTTCTATTTTAATATATTGATTACTAAGGACTAATAATAAACTGATTGGGAGGGTGATTAGTATTTAAAAATGCATTTTTATCAAGGTTTTACATCACCATTTTGCATTTAAAATATCAACAACTCCTTAACTAAAACATGGTTATATTAACATGTCTTATCTTTTTATCTTACTAATTCTTAATATTGTGCTTGTTAAATGGTTAATCTAAATTTATATTGTATAACACTTGGTACAATAAATGCTTAGCACTTTTATAACCAACCGTATGGTATAACTTACACATAGGCTATGGAAGAAACTTGATTTGTTGTTAATATAAGTTGGCATCATGAATTCCTAATAATATTTAAAAGTTTGGTGTTATTTAAATAAGATAATGAATATAATCATAATAAAAATTTCTAATGAACTCTTAAGGATAAATCATCTGATTGGAATATTCTTTGTGTATGGTTTCTAGTTGAATAATAAAAAGAGTTTATATTATACTTATTTGAAATAGCATTAGTTAATCCTTTAACCTTGACAATTGTTTTTATCATTGTTTATTCCTCACATTAATTCTATATCTCAAAGTCCTCTTTAATTCATCATCACCATCATCATTATTATTATTTATGATTTATATAGTTAATCTCCCTGTGGTTCGATCCTGATCTTGACGGGTTATTTATTACTTTAACACTCCTACACTTATAAGAAGATATCAATCTTTTGATCGTGTCAACATACATATGCTTTTTCAAAATAAATAAATAGAGAGAGAGAGAGACTCCAGTTGGCCTACATATAAGTGGTATGATTGTATTTTTAATTTTTCATCTATAAAATCTTCCCTTCCTTCTTGTCATTTCTACTCAACTTATACATCAATATATATAAAAGTGTGTAGAAAATGTAGGTTTCTCAAGTCATCACATAAGAAACATTTGTGTTTTCAGTAGATCTAGTCTTGAGAAAGAAAAATAGTTTTTAGAATCAGTAAATCATCTTGGTCAGGTACTAGTAGAGAGAGATTCATCTTGTGTATGGGAAAGGCAGCTTGAGTTAATGGGGGGTGTTAGTAGCTATATTTTTACGAGGTAGTCAAGTTTTGGGGGTCATCCCTAAAGTTTTAGCAAAAAGGGACATCATTGAAAAAATAATTGGAAAAGAACTACAGGTCTCCATAATATCTAATCAAATGAATGCAATGTTTAACCATACTAGCGCCTTCATTACCTTACCAGGTGGCATAGGCACTTTGAAAGAGATCTTCCATATTTTTCTTGGGCCCAATTTCACTTTTACCATAAATATATAGTTTTGTTAAATGTTAATGGTTGTTATGATAATTTATTGTCTTTTCTTGATCATGCTGTGGAACAAGAATTTCTAATATTTTCGACACGACAAATCATAATTTCTGCTACTACTGCTAAACAATTGATTGATTAACCACAATCTTTCATCCCTTAAGTGATCCCACCATAGGTCGGATAAATTCATCAACTAAAAAAAGCCATAAAAAGTTTAGATTGGATTTGACCCTTTATTTGTGAAACCTTATGTCCTTTTGTTTTATTAATAGTATGTTATTTTGTTTTGTTATTTTTCATATTTGTTTAAGTGTGTTTTAAGTTTGTCAGTATTCATTGTTTCAGGTAATGTCTTCTATACTCTATCTTTTTACCTTATGATATTGAAGACAATGTCATGTTTTGGTTAGGGAGAAAGGTAGTATAGTTAACAAAAAAAAACTAATTGTTTTTGTTTTTAATAAAATCATTTGACAAAACTATTATTAATAGGATGATATAATAAAGGAGTTATTTTGTTAAAATGACTCTTAAGATGTATCTTAGTAAACATTCTTAACAAAGTTTATAATAATACTTCTTGAAATATTCAAGTTTACAAACTTTGGCTTTGTTATCACTTAATTTTGCTCATATACTTATTTAACAAGTATTCTTAAACCTTTATTTTCACACACACACTTTAAAATATGATTGTAAGTTGTATATTGAATTATTACATTATTTATATTCTTTTGTTAAAAGTAATAATTAAGGAAAAAGGGATAATATATAATTTGTAAAGGAAATAGAAAAAAATGATAATAATTGTAAATAAATAAATAAATAAAATCACAGATAAGTTTGGTTTCATAACCTCCTTAACCTAATCAATTAAGCTCAAAGGGGTGTTTTAACACTTAATACCCTAAAGTTAATTGACTTAGGAGCTATTAGCCCAAAACTTATTACATGGGTTGAGGAGAAAAGTTTAAGGGAATCAAACATTGTAGTATCTATGTATCAATATCTGCAACCCGAGTTACTAAACTTGTACCAGTGTCTTAACACCTAATGCCTTAAGACCAACTAGTTTAGGAGTCATAAGCTGAAAGCTCATTACATGGGTTAAAGATGCATTGTGTTATATGTGTGTGTGTGTGTGTAAAAAAAGAAAGAAAAGGAAAAAAAGATTATAATCCCAACCCAAGGAAGTTAACTTTAGAAAAATATTAGAACATAATATTGTTTTCTTTCAATAAAAGCCTCATCATTTATGTTTTCATACATTTAGCACATATAAAAAGAAGGCTTATTAATATATTGTTTAAGAAATATAAAGTAGATATATAAATTTAAAGAGAGTTTGTTTACTTGGATAGATTAATGGAAGTTGATTGATAAATGTCTTACTTTGTGGAACTTGTAAATTATTTTTCTATTTCAATGCTTTGATTACTAGGAACTAGTTATAAGCTGGTTAGGGGGATGATTAGTAATTAAAAGGGTATTTTTATCATGATTTTATATCACCATTTTGCATTTCAAGTATCAATAATTCCTTAACTAGAGCATATTTTATAATATCATATCTAATACTACAAGATACCTTTAATTTATAGTAAATGTTCATCTTAAATGCAAGCCTATTAGATAAATGAAAGGATTGATTGATGAGTTTAACTTCTAAAATTTAAAAGACAAGGAGAGGGCCAAGCTTAGAAAAGATACTGGTTCAGTCTAAACTGAAACACTGTTTGGTCATTGAATCATAACTAGAGCTGTAGAACTTGGATTTAGGTCTGCTCTATATGGATAGAAAGCTAAGATATAGACCTAAACATACATGGGGAATGCAAGACTCAATTCTACTATTTGAAAGTCCAAATCTTAGCAACAATGAAGAAGTCAGAATCTATCCTGCAGCCCAGATACTATTTAGTGTTCAGCCCATATGTCAAGTTTTAGAAGTCTAAATGACCTCAATTTTTTTGTTGGAAAGCTAAGACAATTTCCTATAACTTTCATAGATCAAGTCTTTTTAAATTCTGATATTAACAATGACTTTTATTTAGACAAGAAGATAAGGATTGTCATCAAATTAAGATATAGCCACTCACTTAACAATTAATAAAAAAAATCAATGGTTTCTAATCTTGGCCTATAAAAAGAGGCATTTGCCATGTATTTAGGCATATTGGTTTTCATATCAAGATCATATTTTTGCTTTCTCTCTTTGTATTTTTTTGTAATGTTTATGCTTTACTTTTATTAATATCAAGTTTATGCATTTCATTTCCTTTCATTTACTTAGTTAACTTATATCTTATTTATATTCTTATCTTATTTATTTATGTTTCTCTTCTTCATTATATTTAGCTAAGTTTATTATGTCAAGGTAAAAAGGTTACACCAATGGTGTAAGAATAAGTATAGTATAAACTCAACATGGATTTTAATATTTGATACTAATATGTTTTATATTTGTTATCTTGTTCACTTTTAATACTTTGTTTATTATATAGTCAATCTAGTTTATGTTGTATAACACTTGGTACAACAAATACTTGGCATTTTCATAGTCAATTATATGGTATAACTGACACTTGTCTTATGAAATGAACTTGATTTGTTATTAACATAAGTTATAATCATGAATGCCTAACAATATTTACAAGTATTAACATTATTTGAATAAAATAATTAATGTAATTATGTTAATAATTTATAATATGATTGGAACCTCCTTTGTTTGTGGTTTCCAGTTGAGTAATAAAAGTAATTTATATTATACTTGTTTAAAATACCATTAGTGGATCCTTTAACCTTGATATTTATTTTTATCATTGTTTAATCCTCACATTAATCTTATATCTCAAAGTCCTCTTTAACTTCTTTCTTTTCTTCTCTTTCTTGTCGTTGTTGTTGTTGTTATTTATAATTTATATAGTTAACCTTCTTATGGTTCGACCTTGGTTTTAATGAGTTATTTATTACTTTGACACTCCTACACTTGAAAGAAGATATCAATTTTTCGGTCATGTCACTAATTTATTCAAATTCCCAAATCCTTCAAAATACCCAAACATAGTTAGCCACTAAGGTCTTGATTTCTTAAAATTTGTTTTCAAATTATTCAATTTACCCTTAATGACATCATCTAAACCTCAAATAATTACCAATGACATAATTTAACATATCAATTAAAATTTACATAAACCTTAAATTCATGAATTCATCATTGACCCAATTCAAACTATTTTTACATTGTGTCATAACCCAACAATAATAAATAACTCAATTAAACATTCAATCACAAAAATGTTATGAACCCTAATTTCATGAATTGGGAAACTTTAATCCAAACATAAAATCCCAAGCTTCCAAATCCTCTCTCTCTCTTTCTCTCTCTCTCTTATTTCTTCTAATTTGGTTTGATATCATGGATGGAAATCACTTAATCATAATTCATAACCCATAACCTATAACCCAAGTAATTTGAAGAAGAAAGAAAGAGAAAATCATAAATTTTTTGTTTTTCTCATTTTGCATAGGCAGCTTGTTTTATTGAGAGAGAGGGAGATTTTATTAAGAATTACAAAATGCCACCCATTTAAATCTTGTATGTATCCTCTGCCAAATCCTTGCCCGTTTATATTTTTGGCATATAAAATTTTTATTATTATTTCATTTAATTTTAACATAGCTATTGACATGGTCATAAGATTGATGTCTTTTTCTAAGTGCAGTAGCGTCGAAGTAATAAATAACTTGGTAAGACCAGGGTCGAACCACAGGAAGGTTAATTGAATAAATTATAGATAACAACAACAACAACAACAACAACAATAGTAGTAGTAGAATAAGAAGAAGAAGAAGAAGTTGATGAGAACTTTGATATGAAAGATTAACGTAAGGATTAAACAATGATAATAACAAATGTCAAGGTTATAGGATCTACTAATGGTATGTCAAACAAGTATAGTATAAACTCTTATTATTCAATTGGAAACTATACACAAAGGAGGTTCCAATCAGATTATAAATTGTTAACATGATTACATTAGTTATCTTATTTAAATAATGCTAATACTGGTAAATATTGTCAGACATTCATGATTATAACTTATCTTAACAACAAATCAAGTTTCTTTCATAACTCAGGTGTCGATTATACCATACAATATGGGCTATGAAAGTGCCAAGTATTTGTTGTACTAAGTGTTTACAACATAAATCTAAATTAGTTATTTAACAAGCAAAGTATTAAAAGTGAACAAGATAACAAATACAAAATATGTTAGTATCAAACATTAAAGTCCATGTTGAGTTTACACTATACTTATTCTTACACTATTAGTGTAACCTTTTCACCTTGACATAATAAACTTAACTAAACATAATGAAAGAAAGAAAAATAAATAAACAAAATAAGAACATAAATAAGATAAAAGTTAACTAAGTAAAGGAAATGAATTGAAAGGCAAAAACCTTAATAAAAATGCACTTTTAAGTACTAATCATACCCCCCAACTAGTTGATTACTAGTCCCTAGTAATCAAAGCGTTAAGATAGAAAAATAATTTGCAGATTTCACAGAGTAAGGTATTCATCATTCAACTTTTATTAATCTATTCAGATAAACAAACTCATTAAATTTATATATCTGTTCAATACCTCTTAAACAAGATATTAATAAACCTTTCTTTTGTGTTGGAAGAAAACAAAATTTCTCTTTTAATGTTTAAGATTAACTTCCTTGGGTTGAGTTTATATATATATATATATATATATATATATATATATATAACTTAAAACATAATGCATCTTTAACCCATGTAATGAGCTTTCAGCTAATGACTCTCAGAGTAGTTGGTCTTAGGACATTAGGTGTTGAGACAACCCTACGAGCTTAGTAACTCAGGTTGCAGATACTGATATGTAGATTGACACAATCAAAAGATTGATGTCTTCTTCCAAGTGCAGGAGTGTCGAAGTAATAAATAACCTGATAAGACAGGGGTTAAACCACAAGAGATTAATTATATAAATTATAGATAATAAAAATAACAATAACAATAGCAACAGTAATATTAATAATAATAAAGAAGTAGATGAAAACTTTGAGATGGAAGATTAATGCAAGGATTAAACAATGATAACAACAAAAGTCAAGGTTAGAGGATCCACTAATAATATTTCAAACAAGTATAATATAAACTCTTATTACTCAAATGGAAACCGTATACAAAGGAGGTTCTGATCAAATAATGAATTGTTAATATGATTACATTAGTTATCTTATTTAAATAATGCTAATACTTGTAAATATTGTCAAGCATTCATGATTATAACTTATGTTAATAACAAATCAATTTCCTTTCATAGCACAAGTGTAGGTTACACCACACGGTTGGCCTATGAAAGTGCTAAGCATTTGTTGTACCCAGTGTTATACAATATAAATCTAGATTAGTCATTTAACAAGCAAAGTATTAAAGAATGAACAAGATAACAAATACAAAACATGTTAGTTTTAAACATTAAAGTTCATATTGAGTTTACACTACACTTATTTTACACCATTAGTGTAACCTTTTCACCTTGACATAATAAACTTAACTATACATAATGAAAGAAAGAAAAATAAATAAATAAACAAAATACGAACATAAATAAGATAAAAGTTAACTAAGTAAAGGAAAGGAATTGAAAGGCAAAAACAATATATTAATGAAAATAAAACTTAAGCATTACAAAAATACAAAGAGAGAAAGTAAGAGCATGATCTTGATCTAGAAACCAAGATGCCTAGATGCATGGCAAATGCCTTCTTTTATTGGCCAAAATTGGAAACCATTGAATTGATGACTAATTAATAAGTGGGTGACCAACTTTTGACTCGGTGATAATCTTTATCTTTTCTTGTCAACCTAAAATATCATTGATAACGTTAGAATTGGAACTACTTGAAAACATGAAAGTTGTAGAAAATTATCTCAGCTTCAAGAAAAAGCAAATGGAGGTATTTGGCTTCTAGAACTCCAGATATAGGCCAAACACTGAAAAGTGATTAGGCTATAGGATAAAATTAGACTTCTTCATTGTTGCTATAATTTAGACTTGAAAATAACTTTTCTAAATCTTAGACTACCATGAAAGTTGTAGGCCTATGTCTTACATTTCCATCCATATAAAGTAGACCTAAATCCAAGATCTATAGCTCCAGATATGACCTAATTACCGAATAGTATTCTAGTTTAGACTACACTAGCATCTTTTTTCTAAGTTTGGTAATCTCTTTGTCCTTTTAATTTTGGTTCTTAAACTCATCAATTAATCCTTTCATTTATGTGATAGACTTGTATTTAAAATAAACATTTACCATAAATTAAAGGTATCTTATATTATTAGATATGTTATTATAAAACATACTTTAGTTAAGGAATTATTGATACTTAAACAAATATAAGAAACAACAAAACTCAAATATTATACTATTAATAAAACCAAAAAACACAAGTTTTTACAAATTAAGATTCAAATCATAGTTGTGATTGTGGCTCACATCTTCCCTTGGTTTTACTTCCAATAATAGCCTAAACGCCCTCTATGAGTTGAGGATAAGTTTATCATCTAGTTTTCTTAAAAACTAACAAATAGGTCTTTTTTAGTAAGATAACTTGATCATGTTCTTTATGAAAATGGGTTATAAGTCATGAATTACACGATACATATATCCACTATGATGAGACTTAAGAGTGAGTAGAAGATTATTTAAAGTTAAGAGTGAATAAAAGATTATTTAAAGACACTGTGTTATGAAATAAATCTCACCTTTTGACAATTTTCACAGGTTTTGCAGAATGCATGTGAATCTTGAACATGGTTGGGTAATAAAATCCACTTTGGAAGAATTTTGCAATTATTTTCTTTAATGAGAAATGACTTCCACATGCCTTAGAGTGACAAAATTTAATAACACTACTTACCTCATTTCAGGAATGCAACTTTGAAATATTTTATCAGGACAATATTTGAATAAGTAAGGGTTATCTCAATAAAAGTTTTACATGTCGCTCAAAAACTTTCTTTTGTCTTGGTTATCCAAATGAGTTGGAAAAAAATCCTAAAGCAGAAAAATTGATATTTTTAGTAAACCAAGGCATTAAACTAAGAGAAAGTAAAGATTCAACAAGAAAGTAATCATTGATTGGTATAATGTCAGATGTTGAATATATTGCTAATTTTGATAAATGATTTGTGACAACATTTCTAGTGCCTTTTTCATCCTTGATTTCTTCCTGTTTGAAAGTTTCAAAGATTTTATAATCATGATTAACTTCCATTTCTTTGGTCAAGACATGAGAAAATAGAAGTTCTGGTGTGGAGTCAGTCTTTTCCTCGCAATATTTAGATTCAACCCTTTCTTTACCTTTAAAGATTGACTCATCAAGTTAAGTGGTGATTGTCCTTTTCTTTTTAATAAATGCATATAAAGTTTCATCAAAATTTATTCTAGGAGGAGCACAAAGAGGTGTATATTCATGAAAATTTTGAAAATTATGATGTGCTTGAAATGGTGGTTGTGCAGTTTGTACATTGTTGTTATCACTCTTCCATATGAAATTTGGATGATTTCTCCAACTAGGGTTATATGTTTGCGAGTATGGATTATGATTGGGGTTTTGGAAACTGTTTAAAGCATGAGTTTGTTCATGGAGACATTCCTTGAGAGAAGACAAAGTTGGATAATCATTGGTTTTACAGATTTCACACACAATCTCTTGAATAAATTTTAATTGACCACTACTTTTCAATTTTAGTGCCTCGACTTCTCTAGCTAAATATGCAAACTTGGCTTGAAGGTCATGATCTTCCCTAAGGTTGTACATATCTCCATTAGATGTATAAGGTTGGATTTTACTTGGAGCTTCATACATGCCTATGGTGCCCTAATTTTGAGCATTTTCAGCTAAGAAGTCTACGTACTCCATTGCTTCATTAGGATCTTTTTCTTCAAAAGTTTTATTGCACATCACTTCAACTATTTGCCTATTTCTAGGTGTTAACCCTTTATAAAAATATGAAACAAATCTCCATATTTCAAAACCATTATGAGGGCAAGTATTAAGCAAGTCTCGATATCAATATTAGTAAAATGTTTCTCCTGGTTTTTTAGTGAAAGTGATGATTTGTCTTTTGAAAGAGTTTGTTCTGTGAGATGAGAAAAACTTCTTTGAAAACTATTGTTGCATTTCATCCCGAGCACGAATGGATCTAGCTCTCAAATTTTATAGTCATTGACACGACAAAAAGATTAATGTCTTCTCCCAAGTGCAGGAGTGTCAAAGTAATAAATAACCCGGCAAGACCGGGGTCGGACCACAGAAGGTTATTGTACAAATTATAAGTATCAACAATACAACAACAATTATAACAATAACAACAATAATAGTAATAACAACAATATTAATAATAATAATAATAATAGTACTAATAATAATAGTAGTAATAATAATAATAATAATAACAATAATAAAGAAAAAGAAGAAGATGAGAACTTTGAGATGAAATATTAAAGTAAGGATTAAACAATAATAATAACAAATGTCAAGGTTAGAGGTTCCACTAATGGTATGTCAAACAAGCATAGTATAAACTCTTATTGTTCAATTGGAAACCACACATAAAGGAGGTTCCAATCAGATTATAGATTGTTAACATGATTACATTAGTCACATGACTAAAAGATTGATGTCTTCTCCCAAGTGCAGGAGTGTCAAAGTAATAAATAACTTGGCAAGACCGGGGTTGAACCACAAAGAGGTTAATTGTATAAATTATCAACAACAACAACAAGAAGAAGAACAATAATAATTTATACAAAACTTACCTCCCCGGCAACGGCGCCAAAAAAACTTGACACGACAAAAAGATTGATGTCTTCTCCCAAGTGCAGGAGTGTCGAAGTAATAAATAACCCAGCAAGACCGGGGACGAACCACAGGGAGGATATTGTACAAATTATAAATAACAATAATACAACAACAACAATAATAACAATACCAATAACAATAACAACAATAACAACAATAATAATAATAATGATAATAATAATAATAATAATACTAGTAGTAGTAGTAGTAGTAAAGAAAGAAAAGAAGAAGATGATGATGAGATATTAAGGTAAGGATTAAACAATAATAATAACAAATGTCAAGGTTAGAGGTTCCACTAATGGTATGTCAAACAAGTATAGTATAAACTCTTATTGTTCAATTGGAATCCATACATAAAGGAGGTTCCAATCAGATTATAGATTGTTAACATGATTACATTAGTCATCTTATTCAATTAATGCTAATACTTGTAAATTTTGTCAAGCATTCATGATTATAACATATGTTAACAACAAATCAAGTTCCTTTCATAGCTCAGGTGTTAGTTATACCATACATTATAAGTTATGAAAGTGCCAAGCATTTGTTGTACCAATTGTTATACAACATAAATCAAGATTAGTCATTTAACAAGCAAAGTATTAAAGAGTGAACAAGATAACAAATATAAAACATGTTAGTATCAAACATTAAAGTCCATATTAAGTTTATACCATACTTATTCTTACACCATTAGTGTAACCTTTTCACCTTGACATAATTAACTTAGCTAGACATAATGAAAGAAAGAAAAATAGATAAACAAAATAAGAATATAGATAAGATAAAAGTAAACAAAGCAAATGAAAGGCATAAACTTGATATTAATGAAAACAAAGCATAAACACTACAAAGAAAACAAAGAGAGAAAACAAGAACATGATCTTGATCTGGACACCAAGATGCCTAAATGCATGCCAAATGCCTCCTTTTATAGGCCAAAATTGAGAACTATTGATTTGATGACTAATTGATGAGTAGGTGGCCAACCTTTGACTTGGTGACAATCCTTATCTTCTCTTGTCTGCCCAAAACGTCATTGATGACGTCAAAATTAAAGCCACTTAAAAACATGAAAGTTATAGGAAATTTTCTTTGCTTTCTTGTGTAAAAAATTAAGATTATTTAGACTTCTAGAAGTCTAGATATAGGCCAGATATTGAACAGTGCTCGCGTTGGAGGACAGATTCAGACTTCTTTATTGTTACAACAATTTGGACTGGAAAATGGCCTTTTCAGATCTTGGGCTCCATATGAAAGTTGTAGGCCTATGTCTTAGCTTTCCATCCATATAAGGTAGACCTAAATCTGAGATCTATAACTCTAGATATGATCCAATTACCGAATAGTGTTCTGGTTTGGATTGCACTGACATCTCTTTTCTAAGTTTGATTATCTCTTTGCCTTTGTAATTGAAGTTCTTAAAGTCATCAATCAATCCTTTCATTTATGTGATAGGCCTGCATTTAAAATGGACATTTACCACAAATTAAAGGTATCTTATATTATTAGATAGATTATTATAAAAAGTACTTTAGTTAAGGAGTTATTGATACTTCAAGTGCAAAATGATGATATAAAACCATGATAAAAATGCACTTTTGAGTACTAATCACACCCCCCAACTAGCTTATTACTAGTCCCTAGTAATCAAAGCATTAAAGTAGAAAAATAATTTGCAAATTCCACAAAGCAAGGTATTCATCATTTAACTTCCATTACTCTATCCAGATAAACAAACTCTTGTTAGATTTATATACCTGCTCAATACCTCTTAACAAGATATTTAGAAACCTTTCTTTTGTGCTCAATGTATCAACACATAATCATGGGGCTTTTCTTGGAAGAAAGCAAAATTTTTGTTATAATGTTTAAGGTTAACTTCTTTGGGATGGGATTATTATTTTTGTCTTTTTTTTTATACATATAATTTAAGACACCATGCATCTTTAACCCATGTAACGAGCTTTCAGCTAATGACTCCAGACCAGTTGATCTTAGGGCATTAGGTGTTAAGACACCCCTGCGAGCTTAGTAACTCGGGTCGCATATACTAATTTGTAGATAGTGCAATGTTTGATTTCCTTAAGTTTTTTTCCTCAACCCATGTAATAAGCGTTGGGCCAATAGCTCCCAAGTCAGTTGAATTTAGGGTATTAGGTGTTAAAACACCCCTTCGGGCTTAATTGCTTAGGTTAGGGAGGCTACGAAACCAAACTTATCTACATTTTTATTATTATCATTTTTTTTCTTTTTCTTTCTTTCTTTTTTTTTTCTTTTTCTCTTTTTTTTTGTTTTTTTAATTATATACTATCCCTTTTCCTTAGTTGTTACCTTTAACAAAAGAACATAAATAATGTAATAATCCAATATGCAACCCACAATCATATGTTGAAGTGTGTGTATGTAAATTAAGGTTTAAGAATACATGTTAAATAAGTATATGAGCAGACTTAAGTGATAACAATGCAAGAGTTTGTAAATCTGAATATTTCAAGACGTATTATGATAGACCTTGTTACGAATGATTACTAAGATGCGTCTCAAAAGTCATAAAAGATTCTCCTTACTCTGCCATCATAGTAACAACCATTTTGCACATGCTTTATGAAATAGAAAACATAGTTTTTTTTTTAGCTACTACCCTCACCTGAAATAATGAACACTAACAAACCTGAAAGACATTGAAACAAATATAAGTAACAACAAAACACAATAATAAAACCAAAAGACATAAAGAGCATGTGTATGTACAGGTAGTTGTGATTGTGGCTCACATCTTCCCTTGGTTTTACATCCAAGAATGACTTAAACATCCTCTATGGGTCGGGGATAGGCTTCCCATCCAGTTTTCTTAAAAACTGGCAAACAAGGTCTTTTTTAGTCAGATTCCCAAGACTATACCAAGCATGTTCTTTATGAAAATGGGTTCATAATTCATGAATTACATGATGCTTATCTTGACTATGATGAGACTTAAGAGTCAATAGAAGATTATCTAAAGACTCTCTGTGTTTTGAAATAAATCCCACCTTTTGACAATTTTCACATTTTTTATGGAATGCATGTGACTCCTTGAGTATGGTGGGCCAGTAAAATCCACTCTATAAGATTTCTAAAATCCTCTTTTTTGATGAGAAATGATCCCCACATGCCTTAGAGTGACAAAATTTAATAACATTAGTTACCTCATTGTCGGGAATGCATCTTTGAAATATTTGATCAAGACAATAATTGAATAAGTAAGGGTCATCCCAATAAAAGTTTTGCACGCCACTCAAAAATGTTCTTTTGTCTTCGATACACCAGTGAGCTAGCAAAAATCCTGAAGCAAGAAAATTGATATTTTTAGCAAACCAAGGCATTGAACTAAGAGAAAGTAGATATTTATTAGGAAAGTAATCATCGATTAGTGTGATGTCGGGTGTTGAATCTATTGTCGCTTTTGATAAAAGATCTGCATCAACATTTTCGATGCCTTTTTCATCCTCGATTTCTTCCTGATTAGTCATGGCATAAGGAAATGGAAGTACTGGTAGGGAGTCAGTCTTTTCCTTGCAATATTCAGATTCAACCCCTTCCTTACGCTTAGAGATTGACTCATCATCTTTCTCACAAGGTTCAAGAGTGGGTTTTTTAATAACTTTACCACTACGAAGAGTGATGACTGATTTGACTTGATCCATGTGTTGACTTCCATAACTACTTGCATTTGCATTGTATTGCTCCTTGGGATTTTGTTGTCATTGAGATGAAAACTTATCTTTCTCTTGAAAACTAAGAGCAAGTGCGAATTTTGCAAGAGTATCTTTAAAATCTATTATGCTTTGAGCAAGTTGAGTGTTGATTGTCTCTTGCTTTTCAATAAATGCATACAAAGTTTCCTCAAAATTTCTTGTAAAAGGTGAAGCATAAAGAGATGCATATCTATGAGAATTTTGGAAATTGTGGTATGCTTGAAATGGTGGTTATGAAGTTTGTGCATCACTCTTCCAGCTAAAATTTGGATGATTTCTCCAACCAGGGTTGTATGTTTGTGAGTATGGGTTATGGTTGGCCCTTTGAAAACTGTTTAAAGCATGGGCTTGTTCATGGAGACATTCCTTAAAAGAAGGCAAGGTTGGACAGTTATCAGTTGAGTGTTCATTTGTTTCACATATTTGACATGCGATGTTTTCAACATATTTTAATTGACCACTCTTTTTCAATTCTACTACCTCGACTTTTCTAGCTATAGATGCAAACTTGGCTTAAAGGTCATGATCTTCCCTAAGGTTGTATATACCTCCACTAGATGTATGAGGTTGAGTTTTTCTCGGTGTCTCATAAGTACCCGCGGTGTCCCAATTTTGAGCATTTTCAGCTAACAAGTCTAAGTTCTCCATTGCTTCATCAGGGTCTTTGTCTTCAAAAGTTCCATTGCACATCAATTCAACCATTTGCCTATCTTTAGATGTTAACCCTTCATAAAAATGTGAAACCAATCTCCCTGTTTCAAAACCATGATGAGGGCAAGTACTAAGTAAGTCTCGATACCTGTCCCAACATTGGTAAAATGTTTCTCCTGGTTTTTTAGTGAAAGTGGTGATTTGTCTTTTGAAAGAGTTTGTTTTATGAGATGGGAAAAACTTCTTTAAAAATTATTGTTGCATTTCATCCCAAGCACGAATGGATCCTAGTCTTAAATTTTGTAGCCATGTATTAGCTTTATCTTTTAATGAAAAAGGAAAAAGCTTTAATCTGATGGTGTTCATGCTACAATTTAGATTATTATATGTGTTGCAGACCTCCTCAAATTCCCTTAAATGCAAGTATAGATTTTCCAATTCTAAACCATGAAAAGAAGGTAAAAGTTGAATAATGTCTAGCTTAAAATTAAAATGAGATGCATCGGGAGGAAAAACTATACTTGATGGTGCACTTGTTCTTGTTGGATTTATGTGGTCTGTAAGTGTTCTAGCACGGTTATTCTTATTATGAAGCGATTGATTATCTTGTTCGACCATATTTTCTAAAAATGATAAGAATACCCTACAAAGTCTACCACTTGATGTACGTGACCACACTCTTATGCATGTGTAGGAATAGAATAAATGGAAAAAGAAAACAAAAGAAGAAGAAAGAAGAAAAAGGAAACAAAGTTATATACAAGAAAAGTAAAAAAAGAAAAAAATATTATAATTTATACAAAACTTACCTCCCTGGTAACGGCGCCAAAAACTTGACACGACAAAAAGATTAATGTCTTTTCCCAAGTGCAGGAGTGTCGAAGTAATAAATAATCCGGCAAGACCGGGGTCGAACCACAGAAGGTTATTGTACAAATTATAAGTATTAATAATACAACAACAATTATAACAATAACAACAATAATAGTAATAACAACAATATTAATAATAATAATAATAATAATAATAACAATAATAAAGAAAACGAAGAAGATGAGAACTTTGAGATGAAATATTAAAGTAAGGATTAAACAATAATAATAACAAATGTCAAGGTTAGAGGTTCCACTAATGGTATGTCAAACAAGTATAGTATAAACTCTTATTGTTCAGTTGGAATCCACACATAAAGGAGGTTCCAATCAGATTATAGATTGGTAACATGATTACATTAGTCACACGACTAAAAGATTGATGTCTTCTCCTAAGTGCAAGAGTGTCAAAGTAATAAATAACTTGGCAAGACCGGGGTTGAACCACAGAGAGGTTAATTGTATAAATTATCAACAACAACAACAACAACAACAATAATAATAATAATAATAGTTGTTATTGTAGTAGTAGTTAAAGAAAAAGTAAGGAGAAAAAGAAAAAGATGATGAGAACTTTAAGATGAAATATTAATGTAAGGATTAAATGATGATAATAACAAATGTCAAGGTTAGAGATTCCACTAATGGTATGTTAAACAAGTATAGTATAAACTCTTATTATTCAATTAGAAACCACACACAAAGAAGGTTCTAATTAGATTATAAATTGTTAACATGAATATATTAGTCATCTTATTTGATTCATGCTAATACTTGTAAATCTCATCAGACATTCATGATTATAACTTATGTTAACAACAAATCAAGTTTCATTCATAGCTCAGGTGTCGGTTATACCATATAATATGGACTGTGAGAGTGCAAAGTATTTGTTATACCAAGTGTTATACAACATGAATCTAGATTAGTCATTTAACAAGCAAAATATCAAAGAGTGAACAAGATAACAAATACAAATCATGTTAGTATCAAACGATAAAGTCCATATTAAGTTTACACTATATTTATTCTTACACCATTAGTCTAACCTTTTCATGTTGACATAATAAACTTAGCTAAACATAATAAAATAAATAAAAATAGATAAACAAAATAAGAACATAGATAAGATAAAAGTTAACTAAGTAAATGAAAAGAAATGAAATGCATAAACTTGATATTAATGAAAGCAAAGCATAAACATTACACAAAACACGAAGAGAGGAAGCAAGAGTATGATCTTGATCTAGAAACCAAGATGCCTAAATATATGGCAAATGCTTCCTTTTATAGGCCAAAATTGAAAACTATTGATTTGATGACTAATTGATGAGTGGGTAGCCAACTCTTGACTTGGTGATAATCCTTATCTTCTCTTGTTTGCCCAAAATGTCATTGACAACTTCAAATTTGAAACCATTTCAAACATGAAAGTTATAGGAAATTGTCTTAGCTTTCTTGTGTAAAAAATTAAAATTATTTAGACTTCTAGAAGTCCAGATTTAGGCCAAATATTGAACAGTGCTCGGGCTGGAGGACAGATTCGGACTTCTTTGTTGTTGCTATAATTTTGACTTCAAAATAACCTTTTTAAATCTTGGTTTCATATAAAAGTTGTAGGCCTATATCTTACCTTTCCATCCAAATAAAGTAGTCCAAAATCTGAGATCTACAGCTCCAAATAGACCTAATTACGAAATAGTGTTCCGATTTGGACTGCACCGACATCTCTTTTCTAAGTTTGGCCATCTCTTTGTCCTTTCTATTTCAATTCTTAAATTCATCAATGAATACTTTCATTTATGTGATAGGCCTATATTTAAAATGAACATTTACCTTAAATTAAATCTTATATTATTAGATACATTATTATAAAACATGCTTTAGTTAAGGATTTATTAATACTTCAAGTGTAAAATGATTATATAAAACCTTGATAAAAATATACTTTTAAGTACTAATCACACTCCCAACCAGCTTATCACTAGTCCCTAGTAATCAAAGAATTAAAATAGAAAAACAATTTTGTAAATTCAACAAAGTGAGGTAGTCATCATTCAACTTCCATTAATCTATCTAGATAAACAAACTCTCATTAAATTTATATATTTGCTTAATAGCTCTTAACAAGATATTAATAAATCTTTCTTATGTGCTTAATGTATCAACACATAATTATAGGGCTTTTCTTGGAAGAAAATAAAATTTTTGTTTTAATGTTTAAGGTTATCTTCCTTGGGATGGGATTATTATTTTTCTCTTTTTTTTTTTAATATATATACACATAACATAAAACATCACGCATCTTTAACCCATGTAACGAGGTTTTGGCTAATGATTCGCAAACCAGTTGGTCTTAGAGCATTAGGTGTTAAGACACCCTTACGAGCTTAGTAACTCGGGTTGTAGATTCTAATATGTAGATAGTGCAATGTTTGATTTTCTTAAGCTTTTCTCCTTAACCCATGTAACAAGCATTGGGTCAATAGCTCCCAAGTCAATTGACTTTAGGGTATTAGGTGTTAAAACACCCCTTCAGGCTTAATTGTTTAGGTTAGGGAGACTATGAAGCCAAACTTATCTACATTTTTATTATCATCATTTTTTTTAATTTTTTAAAATTATATATTATCCCTTTTTTTTAGTTGTTATCTTTAACAAAAGAAGATAAATATATTAAAGTGTATGTGTAAAGTAAGGTTTAAGAATACATGTTAAATAAGTATATAAGCAAAATTAAGTGATAACAATACAAGAGTTTATAAACCTGAATATTTCAAGAAGTATTATGAAAGACCTTATTAAGAATTGTTACAAAGATGCGTCTCAAGAGTCATAAAAAGATCTCATTTACTCTGCCATCATAGTAACAACAATTTTGTATATGCTTTATGAAATAAAAAAACACAATTAGTTAATATTTTTTTTAGCTATGAGACATTGTCCTCAATATTTTAAGGTAGAAAGATAAAATATAGAAAATTACATTTGAAATAACGAATATTGACAAACCTGAAATACACTGAAACAAAAATAAGAAATAATAAAACATAATAATAAAATAAAAAGACAAAAAAACTTTCCATGATGATAAGGTTATTGATTAACCAATTCTTGAATCTTGTAAGAAAGATGATGAGTCAGGGTAAGGAAAGGGTTAAACCTAAACATTTTAAAGAAAAGACTTATTCCCCACTAGTACTCCCATTTTCTCATACAATGACCGCACAACAGAAAGTCAATTACAACTCTAAAATTTTTAAAACTTTTAAATAAGAAGAAATCGAGGATAAAAAAGGCACCAAAAATATTGTCATGGATTATTTGTTAAAATTAACAATAGATTCGACATCCAACATCATATCAATCGATGATTACTCTCCTAACAAATCCTTACTTTCTCTTAGTTCAATGTATTAGTTTACTAAAAATATCAATTTTCTTGCTTCAAGATTTTTGCCAACTAATATGAATAACCAAGATAAAGGAAAGTTTTTGAGTAATATGCAAAACTTTTATTAGGATGACCCTGACTTATTCAAATATTTCAAAGATGCATTCCCAATAATGAGATAAATAGTGTCATTAAATTTTATCATTTTGAGGTATGGGAGCCATTTCTCATAAAAAATGATGATTGAAAAAATCTTATAATATGGATTTCATTGACCCACCATGTTCAAAGACACAGATGTGTTTTATAAAGCTTGTGAAAATTATCAAAAATTATGATTTATTTTAAAACATAAAAAATCTTTAGATAATCTTCTACTGACTTTTGATACACATCGTAATAGAAATCTGCATTGTGCAATTCATGATTTATAACCTAATTTTTATAAAGAACATGATTTTTATAGTCTTGGAAATCTAACTAAAAAAACCTTGTATGCTAATTTTTAAGAAATCTGGATAGTATGCTAATTAGTACTTAAAAGTGTATTTTTATGAAGATTTTATATCATCACTTTGCACTTGAAGTATCAATAATTTCTTAACTAAAACATGTTTTATAATAACATATCTAAAAATATAAGATACCTTTAATTTATAGTAAATATTTATTTTAAATACAGACCTATCACATCAATAAAATGATTGATTGAAGAGTTAAAAAACGGAAATTGAAAGAACAAAGAGATTGCCAAACTTAGAAAAGAGATGTTTGTACAATCCAAACCGGAACACTATTTGGTAATTGGATCATATCTAGAGATGTAGATCTCAAATGTAGGTATACTTTATATGGATGGAAAGGTAAGATATAGGCCTACAACTTTCATGGGAGCCCATTTAAAAAGGCCATTTTCAAGTCCAAATCGTAGCAATAACAAAGAAGTTTGAATCTGTCCTATAGTCGCGCACTGTTTAGTGTTTGACCCATATCTAGAGTTTTAGAAGTCCAATAGATCTTCATTTTTTTTCATGAAAAGTTAAGATAATTTCCTACAACTTTCATGTTTTTAAGTGTTCCAATTTTGATATTATCAATGACATTTTGGGCAGATAAAAGAACATAAGGATTGTCACAAAGTCAAGAGTTGGCCACCCACTTATCAATTAGTCATCAAATCAATAGTTCTTAATTTTGGCCTATAAAAGGAGACATTTTCCATGCATTGAGACATCTTGGTCTCCATATCAAGATCATGCTCTTGCTTTCTCTCTTTGTATTTTTGTAATGCTTAAGTTTTCTTTTTATTAGTATCTTGTTTATGCCTTTCAATTCATTTCGTTTACTTCGTTAACTTTTATCTTATTTATGTTCTTATCTTATTTATTTATGTTTCTCTCTTTCATTATGTTTAGCTAAGTTTATTATGTTGAGGTGAAAAGGTTATACTAATGGTGTAAGAATATATATCATGTAAACTTAACATGGACTTTAATGTTTGATACTAACATGTTTTGTATTTGTTATGTTGTTCACTCTTTAATACTTTGCTTGTTAAATGACTAATATAGATTTATGTTGTATAACACTTGGTACAACAAATGCTTGACACTTTCATAACCCATACTGTATGGTATAACCGACACCTAAGCTATGAAAGGAACTTGATTTGTTGTTAACATAAGTTATAATCATGAATGCCTAATGAGATTTACAAGTAATATAAGATAACTAACATAAGTTATAATCTAGATTTATGTTATTAGCATTATTCGAATAAGATAACTAATATAATCATGTTAACAATTTATAATCTAATTGGAACCTCCTTTGTCTGTGGTTTCCAATTGAATAATAAGAGTTTATACTATACTTACTTGACATGTCATTAGTGGATCATCTAACCTTGATATTTGTTGTTATCATTATTTAATATTTATGTTAATCTTTCATCTCCAAGTTCTCATCAACTTATTATTATTATTATTCTTCTTCTTTATTAGTATTAGTATTATTAGTACTACTATTACTATCACTATTATTATTATTATTATTATTATTATTATTATTATTATTATTACTATATTATCTATAATTTGTACAATGAACCTCCCTATAGTTTGATTTCGATCTTGTTAAGTTATTTATTACTTAGACACTCTTGCACTTAGGAGAAGACATTAATTTTTTAGTCATATCAAGTTTTTGGTGCCGTTACCGGGGAGGTAAGTTCTTGTACAAATTATAGTTTTTTTTTTCTTTTATCATTTTTATTGTATATAACTTTGTTTCTTTTCTCTTGTTTCTTCTTTTTTTTTGTTTTCTTCTTCTTTTTATTCTATTCCTACACGTGCATGAGAGTGTGGTCACGTACTTGAAGTGTTAGATTTTGTAGGGTATCCTCATCATGTTCAAAAAATATGGTCGAAGAAGATAATCAATTCCTTCATAATAAGAATAATAAGAATAACCGTGCTAGAACACTTATAGACCACGTGAATCTTATAAGAACAAGTGCTCCATCATGCATACTTTTTTCTCTTGATGCATCTCATTTTAATTTTAAGTTAGGTATTATTCAACTTTTACCTTTTTTTATGGCTTAGATTTAGAAAATTCATACTTGCATTTAGGGGAATTTGAGGAGGTCTGTAACACCTATAATGACTCAAATTATAGCATGAATACCATCAGATTAAAGTTTTTTCCTTTTTCATTAAAAGATAAAGTGAAAACATGGATATAAAATTTGAGATCAAAATCCATTTATGCTTGGGATGAAATGCAACAATAGTTTTTAAAAAAGTTTTTCCCTTCTCATAGAACAAACTCTTTCAGAAGACAAATCACCACTTTCACTCAAAAATCAGGAGAAACATTTTATCAATGTTGGGATAGATATCGAGACTTTCTTAATGTTTGCCCTCATCATGATTTTGAAATATGGAGATTGGTTTCACATTTTTATGAAGGGTTAACACCTACAGATAGACAAATGGTTGAATTGATATGCAATGGAACTTTTGAAGATAAAGATCTTAATAAAGCAATGGAGTACTTAGACCTGTTAGCTGAAAATGCTCAAAATTAGGACACCGTGGGTACTTATAAGGCATCGAGTAAAACTCTAATAATTATGCAATTAATCCCCTAATTCAGCCAAATTAACTCTTTCAAAAATATAATTGGACCCCAGAACTTTAATTTCTCCAAATAAAAGCCTATGTTGACTGAAAAATCAATTTTCTTAAAATCCAACCCTCTATAAATTCAATTAAACCTTAGATAAAATTTAATTGAGTCTATAAACATCTGATCTTAGTCTTTTCTTCCTCAACTGAATTTTCTTTGTCAATAGGGCTCTTATCTATAAAAAATATACTGTTAAATTTTAACCTTTTGCATTTTTGAACTTCTTCAACCAATTCTGGTCTTTCTTAGTATTCTAGCAGACTTTTCTAGCTCCTATTACTTTTTGAATTTCTTTTGAATATTCTTTTTATATAATATTTTTTGTATTTTCTCATTTTGTTTTGTGGTAACCCATTAATGAGTAAAAATAGATGCCCCCTCTTTACAATGCTTACAGAGCAAAGACTTTGCATAGTAAGTTTTATAAAGATAAATAAATCTAAACTTTCAATCTTAATCTTCTCCAAATTGGGTTGATCTAAAATTCTATCTTTACCGTAATCTGATATCAACCAAGAACTTGATTATCTTGAGAACCTGATCTTGGCACCCCTCTAAAATCACTGTTCTTCTTCTTTCTTTCTGATTAGTACTCAAAAGTGCATTTTTATCATGGTTTTATATCATCATTTTGCACTTAAAGTATCAATAACTCCTTAACTAAAGTACGTTTTATAATAATCTATCTAATAATATAAGATACCTTAAATTTATGGTAAATGTCCATTTTAAATGCAGGCCTATCACATAAATAAAAGGATTGATTGATGACTTTAAGAACTTCAATTACAAAGGCAAAGAGATGATCAAACTTAGAAAAGAGATGTCGGTGCAATCCAAACCGGAACACTGTTCGGTAATTGGGTCATATTTGGAGTTATAGATCTCAGATTTAGGCCTACTTTATATGGATGGAAAGGTAAGACATAGGCCTACAACTTTCATATGGAGCCCAAGATCTAAAAAGGCCATTTTCAAGTCCAAATTATTGCAACAATAAAGAAGCCCGAATCTGTCCTCCAGCCCGAGCATTGTTCCGTATTTTGGCCATATCTGGAGTTCTAGAAGTCGAAATGAGCTGAATTTTTTACACAAGAAAGATGAGACAATTGTCTAGAACTTTCATGTTTTCAAGTGGCTCTAATTTGGACGTCCTCAATGACGTTTTGGGCAGACAAGAGAAGATAAGGATTGTCACCAAGTCAAGGGTTGGCCATCTACTCATCAATTAGTCATCAAATCAATAGTTCCCAATTTTGGCCTATAAAAGGAGGCATTTGCCATGCATTTAGGCATCTTGGTGTCCAGATCAAGATCATGCTCTTGTTTTCTCTCTTTGTATTCTTTATGCTTTGTTTTCATTAATATCAAGTTTATGCCTTTCATTTCCTTTCCTTTCTTTAGTTAACTTTTATGTTCTTATTTTGTTTATCTATTTTTCTTTCTTTCATTATGTCTAGCTAAGTTAATTATGTCAAGGTGAAAAGGTTACACTAATGGTGTAAGAATAAGTATGGTATAAACTTAATATGGACTTTAATGTTTAATACTAACATGTTTTATATTTGTTATCTTGTTCACTCTTTAATACTTTGCTTGTTAAATGATTAATCTTGATTTATGTTGTATAACAATTGGTACAACAAATGCTTGGCACTTTCATAGCCCATAATGTATGGTATAACCGACACCTGAGCTATGAAAGGAACTTGATTTGTTGTTAACATAAGTTATAATCATGAATGCTTGACGAAATTTACAAGTATTAGCATTAATTGAATAAGATGACTAATGTAATCATGTTAACAATTTATAATATGATTGGAACCTCCTTTGTGTGTGGTTTCCAATTGAATAATAAAAGTTTATACTATACTTGTTTGACATACCATTAGTGGAACCTCTAACCTTGACATTTGTTATTATCATTGTTTAATCCTTGCTTTAATATTTCATCTCAAAGTTCTCATCTTCTTCTTTCTCTTTATTATTGTTGTTATTATTACTACTACTACTACCACTACTAGTACTATTATTATTATTATTGTTGTTGTTATTGTTATTATTGTTGTTGTGGAATTGTTGTTATTTATAATTTGTACAATAACCTCCCTGTGGTTCGACCCCGGTCTTGCCGGGTTATTTATTACTTCGACACTCCTGCACTTGGGAGAAGACATCAATCTCTTTGTCGTGTCACTTTCTTTCTTACTTTTTTTTTTGAAATCTCTTATGGTGACTTTCTTTAAACAAAGCTAAAATTCTTTATACGGTTGGGCTAACCTGAGATCCCATCCAGTGATCCCCATTAACCAGAACTAATATCCTGTGTGTGGTTGGGCTAACCTGAGATCCCGTCCAGCGATCCTCGTTAACCAGAACCAATATCTTGTATGTGGTTAAGCTAACCTGAATCCCGTCTGGCGATCTCCTTTAACCAGAACCAAAATCTGCATGGTTAGGCTAACCTAAGATCCCATCCAGCAATCCCCTTTAACCAGAACCAATATCCTATGTGTGGTTGGGCTAACTTGAGATTTCGTCCATTGATCCCTTTTAATCAGAACCAAAATTTGCATGGTTGGGCTAACCTAAGATCCCATCTAACAATCCTTTTTTACCAGAACCAATATCCTGCGTGTAGTTGGGCTAACTTGAGATCCCATCAGGCAATCCCCTTTAACCAGAACCAAAATCATGTATGTGGTTGAGCTAACCTAAGATCCCATCTAGTGATCCCCTTTATCTAGAATCGAAACCTATGTGGTTGTATTAACCTTAGATCCCATCCAGCGATCCTATCAGTAGGGTTCATTCTCATCTTCTTCCTTATTCCATGGTCATGACTATGATTCTTTATTATTATTAGCTCCGTGATCTCTTTTTTTTGCTTAATCTTATTGGATTTTATTGAGGATTTTACTATAACAAATAAAATATATGTAATGCCTTGAGGTTAGATGCCATTCATGCATCCTTACCTGATTTTGAAACATAAGTCCCTTCCTTTTTGTAAAACCCTTTCTGGGTATGAGCTTTTTTATGTGTTTGAATATGCTGAAATACATCTTTCATGTTGTCCCATCATATCTCAAAGTAGGAATCCCTGACCCTTTTTAGTGATCGTTTTAAAAAAAATGCATGATTTATCATTGCTTTTTATCATGCTCTTATCAACGCTTTAATTGTCTTTTCTCAACTTAAGGGGTTTTTTTTAGCTCAAAAATCTTTTCAAAAGAGAGAAAAAAATCTTTAAAAGTTTTGGCTTTGTTCATGACAGTTGAAAATTTATACACATGCATCAAAAATTCTTTTACGCAACTCCTATAAAAAGGTTTTATCAGTTTTGAAAATGTGATTTTAACTTTAGATCGGATTCTCTTCGAGGTAGTCTTCTGTTTGGTCTTTTCAAAAGGTTTCAAGTATCTTCTTTGAGAAGGTTGTGTAGAAAAAGAATCGTCTCACATTAGCATTTTCTTGTATGGATAAAAAAATAGATTATCACTCATTTATCATGCCAAATGAACCGTAAGCCCAATTCCTATCAAACCAAGTTATATGCGTATTATTAGAATGGACTTCTAAAGGCTTGTAACGTCGATTACAGTTGTAGGTTATGAAAGAATAAGGATGTTTTAAGGCTCAAAAAGTATTTAAAGGTTTAAAGAATTAGGACCAATCTTCTTCATCTCTTGTTATTATGAAGTTGTCTTGTAAGCTGTGTTTTTGAGAAACTTGCTTAATGATCATCATCTCAGTCATTGATTTTTTTTTGCCCTTAAGTGTTGGGTTCTGACTTGTAAAGATCCAAGTGTTCTCTTTGGCAATTTGCTGTCACTCCTCCTTTTTAGCCCTATATCAATCATGGGGCTTCCATTTTTATCCCCTTTTTACCCTTTACTCTACCATTATGTTCATCTTTTCTAACAGAGGATCTCTCATTGCCCCCTAATGTGGGGTGTGGTCCTAGTCAGGTCTTTATAACCTTTAGAAAGTGAAAGTTTTAACAAAGATGACCTTTTCTTATTTCAAACGCATATTTACAAGGATTGATAAGCTTTGTTCTCATATTGTCCGACAATTACACATGATTATAGAGTGTTTACCCATACATTTTACCTTATGCAATTCAAAATGCTTGTAAAGACTAGGTTTTTTCTTTTATCTTTGGTTTGTTTGACTTGGTGCGTGCCTTTTTTACCGGGAAATGCTTAAAATTCACCTTTGATAATCTTATGATACATTCCTTGTAATCATGCACAAAGCCAAACCTTTCTACATTTTTTTTTAAAGATTAAGTGTTGTGAGATCAATATAGTGGGATAAAAGATTCTTTACACCAAGAAATCATGGCCAAACTTCACTTTATTGATTTTAGGAAAAAGTTAAAAATAATATCTCTTTATAGAATTGGAATTCACAGGTCTAGTGATTAGTATTTAAAAGTGTATTTTTTATCAAGGTTTTATATCATCATTTTGCACTTAAAGTATCAATAACTCCTTAACTAAAGCATGTTTTATAATAAGATATCTAATAATATAAGATACATTTAATTTGTGGTAAATATTTATTTTAAATGCAAGCCTATCATTTAAATGAAAGCATTGATTGATGAATTTAAGAACTGAAATTAAAAGGACAGAGATGGCCAAACATAGAAAAGAGATGCTAGTGTAGTCCAAATCAGAATATTGTTCGGTAACTGGATCATATCTAGAGATCTAGATCTCAAATTTAGGTCTACTTTATATGGATGGAAAGGTAAGTCATAGGCCTACAACTTTCATATGGAGCCCAAGATTTAAAAAAGTCATTTTCAAGTCCAAATTATAGCAACAACAAAAAAGTCCAAATCTGTCCTCCAACCCGAGCAATATTCAGTGTTTGACCCATATCTGGAGTTCTAAAAGTTCAAATAACCTTAATTTTTAACCCAAGAAAGCTGAGACAATTTCTTACAACTTTTATCTGGGCTAAGCTAATTAGCAAGCTTATTCAGACATGCTTATGAGCATTAGGCAGATAGTAGATATTAATTCAAAACTCATCCTTAGTGGCTTAGCCAACTTACCTTCATTGAGGAGCTATAGACTTTAATTCAAGTGGTTCTAATTTTAACATTATCAATGACATTTTGGATAGACAAGAGAAGATAAGGATTGTTACCAAGTCAAGAATTGGTCATCCATTCATCAATTAGTCATTAAATCAATAGTTCCCAATTTTGGCCTATAAAAGGAGGCATGTTCCATGTATTTAGGCATCTTGGTTTTCAGATCAAGATCATGCTCTTGCTTTCTCTCTTTGTATTTTTTTGTATTGCTTATGTTTTGCTTTCATTAATATCAAGTTTATGCCTTTCATTTCCTTTCCTTTACTTAGTTAAATTTTATCTCATTTATATTCTTATTTTTTAATTATTTTTCTTTCTTTCATTATGTTTAGCTAAGTTTATTATGTCAAGGTGAAAAAGTTACACTAATGGTGTAAGAATAAGAACAGTATAAACTTAAAATGGACTTTAATGTTTGATACTAACATGTTTTGTATTTCTTATCTTGTTTATTTTTTAATGCTTTGCTTATTAAATGACTAATCTAGATTTGTGTTGTATAACACTTGGTACAACAAATACTTAACACTTTTATAGCCCATAATGTATGGTATAAGCGACACCTGAGCTATAAAAGGAACTTAATATGTTGTTAACATAAGTTATAATCATGAATGTCTGACGAGATTTACAAGTATTAGCATTAATCGAATAAGATAACTACTGTAATCATGTTAATAATTTATAATCTAATTGGAAACTCCTTTGTATATGGTTTCCAATTGAATAATAAGAGTTCCTACTATACTTGTTTGACATACCATTAGTAGATCCTCTAACCTTGTTATTTGTTATTATCATTGTTTAATCCTTATGTTAATCTTTTATCTCAAAGTTCTCATCAACTTCTTCTTCTTTTTCTTCTTCTTCTTTACTATTACTACTATTATTATTAGTACTATTATTCTTATTATTACTACTAATATTATTGTTGTTGTTGTTACTATTGTTATTGTTTATAATTTATACAATTAACTTTCCTATGGTTCAACCTTAGTCTTACCGAGTTATTTATTACTTTGACACTTCTGCATTTAGAAAAAGACATCAATCTTTTGGTCATATCATCTGGCTAGATCTTCTCCATCCATTCTGGACAACTGTAAAGCTCCTTCCAAGAAAGCCTTCTTCACTATATAAAGACCTTCATAATTTGGAGCCTATTTGCTTAGATTTTCCCCCGGTAAAGCTAAGAGCTTCTTTAGTATCAAATCTCCTTCTTAGAACATATGAGGTCTAACCTTCTTATCATATGCTTTGGCCATCCTTTTTTGGTAAAGCTGATGATGACATATTACAGCTACCCTCTTTTCACTTATCATGTTTAGTTGTTCATATCTCACTTTGACCCACTCAGCCTCTTTTACTTTTGAATCCATCAACACCCTTAACAAGGGAATTTCTACTTTTAAAGGCATCACCGCCTCCATCCCACATACTAAAGAATACGAAGTGGCTCTTGTCGAGGTTCTCACTACAGTGCGATATGCATGGAGAGCAAATGGTAACTTCTTATACCAATCTGTGTACGTGACTACCATTTTCTAAATAATTGTTTTGATATTTTTGTTGGCAACTTCCACAGCACCATTCATCTTTGGCCTGTATGGGGAATTTGAATACTTGATTTTTCATTTTGTATAGAGCTCCATTATTGCTTTGCCATTGAAATTCTATATATCATCAGTCACTATTTTTTCAGGTGGACCATACAGACAAATCAAGTCTTTTTCAATGAATGTTTTCACCACCTTTTGTGTCACATGGACATATGAACTAGCTTATACCCATTTTGTGAAATAGTCAATTACTATGAGAATGAATCTATGCCTATTGTTGACCTTTAGGTTAACAAGCCCAATCACATCGATTCCCCACATTGCAATGGCCATGGAGATGCTAGATTAAACAGCAGAGTTGGAAGTGCATTGAACTTATTATCACTATGCACTTGACACTTGTGACATTTCCTAACATGGTCGATACAGTCTTTCTCTAACATCATCCAAAAATAACCGGCCCTTTGTATTTTCCTTGCTACCAAATGGCCTCTAGCATGAGTTAAGCAAATCCCCTCATGCACCTCTTTTAAAGCACTTCTAGCATCTACCTCATTCAGACACCTTAGTAAGGTTTTGTCAAATGATCTTTTATACAGAATCTCTCCATCTAAATAGAAATCCTTAGCCAATTTCTTAGGGTTTTCTTATCCATCTTTGATGCTCTTGCTGGATATTCCTAATTTTTCATAAAATTCTTGATATCGTAATACCAATGCTTTCCATCTATCTCTCTTTCAATCGAGCAACAATGAGCTGGTTTATTTTTGATGTCAATATGTACAGGTTGCACTTTTCACCCAAGATCAATCAGAGCCATAACAACTAATGCAGCCAAAACGTCCACAAAATGGTTTCCTTCTCTCCTTAGATAGGTGAATCTTATCTCTTTAAACTCTTCTAATAGTGTGGATAAGTATTCCTAGTATGGCCTAAGTTTTTCTTTTTTGGTTTGCCATTCTCTTTTCACTTGACAGATAATCAACATTGAGTCACCGTACACATCTATTTTTTCAATATTTAGTTCCAATGCGGCCTCCAAACCTAGGATACATGCCTCGTACTCCACTGTATTATTAGTGCATTCAAAATGTAATTTAACTGCTACTGGATACCACTTCTTATCGGGAGAGATTATTACTGCACTGACCCCACTACCATATACATTTATTGCCCTATCAAAAAACATAGTCCACCAATCTGCCTTCCTATTTTCTTCTTTCAATTGATAATACATTTTCATCTGGGAAATCAAAATCTAATGGATCATAATCTTCCACAACATTATCAACTAGGTGATCAACAATTGCACTTCCATTCATGGCTTTCCTTGTCTTATACACTATATCATATTTTGTCAACATAACTTGCCATCTTGCAATTCAACTTGAAAGATAAGGTTTGTTACAAATATACCTCAATGGATCCACTTTTACAATCAACCACATGGTGTGATACAACATATAATGTTGTAATCTTTTTGTCGCCCACACCAATGCACAACAAAGCTTCTCTATCACCGTGTATTTAGACTCACATTCAGTGAACTTCTTATAATTTTAAGTAAAGACTACCAAGGTTTTTGCAAAATTCTTAAATTTTGAATTAGGGTTTTTAAATGTTAAATTAGAAAAAAAGTGAAATTGTGAAAATGTGATGTTCATGGAATAAAATAGGATGTAGATGACTCTAAATAAAACATAATTGAAAAAGAAAAATTAGGTGTTTATGAAGAAGGTAGAGCCAACCATTTAAGGTGGGATGAGAACTTTTAGGACCAAAATAAATGTTTGTTAGCTATGTATATTTAGAATATATTGTTGTATTGATGAGGAATGAAATTGATTTAATTATTTTATTTAGTTGTAATTGAATTTTCAATGTAACTCTGAAAAAAAAACTATAAGAAATCAATGAATTTTTCTAATTTTTCTTCACCAATACTCTTGAATTGCTTGTGCTTATATTTTTGTAACAAATTGTAAATCAAATCGTTGCCTGTTTTTGACCCAAGGACATGTTTTTTTTTAAAAAATAATTTAAATATTTTTTTGGGTCTTTTCAAAAGAAAAATAAAAAATTAGAAAAAACAATCTTGACATATAGTGTCATTATACATCATAGTTCTAATGACAAAAATCTATATTAGTGGCAAAATAGAGTCTACAAAGCCTAAGTTGATAAATAATACAATGACCACCTTTCACTAGGAGGAATTAAGAAAAACCAAATATTATAGTGGTTCCAGTGCTTTATTTCATTGGTGATTTAATCATTCTAAAATTTTCTTTTAAAAAAAAACTTAAAAATAAAACAAAAACAAACCCAAACACATAATAAAAGCAAAATAAAAAAAAGAAAGTTATGTTCTAAACTCTTTTTTGAATGATGTAATTTTATTGGATTGGAAAACTTAAAAAAAAAAGTGTGCTAAAGATAAGTCCTAGTAGGCTATAAAAACAATTTGAATATTCTAGCAAATTTACTTTTTTTAGAGTTTGTATTTTCTTTAGCATAAACCCTTAAAAAGATTATTCATTCCTTTTATCTATTAGATAGACAGGGTTTTTATTTTATTTTATTTTATTAATATACTCTTTACTTAATTGGATTAGGATTGAGATCTAATTTGATTTTTATTTTATTAATATATTCTTTACTTTATTGAATTAAGAATGAGATTTATAGAAATAATCAAAGAAACGATGGAATCCACTACTTATTTATCTATTTTTATTTTTTTTTTATTTTTTATTTAATATCTAATCCCAACAAAATTTCTTATTTCAAGACAAAATAATTATAAAACACTACAATTATTTTTTTACTTAACATTCTATTTTTGGTATCACCCACATCTCACAAACCATGCCTAAAAAGTAAAATTTAAGATACTCCCCCCACTTTATGACCCCAGGTAGCAAGAGGAAGAAAATTTTTCATGTTGGGTCTTTATATTCATGGATAAATCCATCAAAGTGGGCACTGTGGACACTTGCTCACCTTGTCTAAAAAAACAAATAAAATATATATTATATTTTTGATAAATAAAAGAATTAAGATAAAAATTAAAATAGATATGTTTGGAAAAAAAGAAAATAATTCTGATAAATTATAATGAAAATAAGAAATAAAAGTTAAGAAAGAACTAAAAAAAATATTAGTTTATACTTCAATTAAAAATTAATAATGTTATTGTGAAATTATAGTAAGTCTATAAATAAAATAAATGATGAAATATAAAAATATTATAATCAAAATTATAATATTTATAATAAAAAATGGTATTTTAAATATTAATAATGTTAATTATACTATAATCATAATATTTATATCACAGTATTAATATTATTAATATTAATACTTTTAATTATAATAAATATAATAATTTTTAGAATACAAATAATAATATTTATTATATTAATAATAATATTAAAATTTTCTGATTAAAGTTTTTATAGCAATATATTTTTTAAAATCATTAACTATTAATAATGATGAATTATTATTATTATTATTATTATGTTTTTTTTTTTTTGCGATGTTTGCCGACTCAACCGCACAAGTTTCCAATCCCTCAAAAGGTCTGCAGAATCCAGGGGCAGGACATATGAGATTTTAGCAAACAAGTCTGCAGATTCAAGAAAGCAGATCTTCATTTCCTCACTAAACAACTAGTAAAGGAAAAACAATTCTTGGCAGAGAAATTTTGTAGAGATATAAATGGATGGATGGATATGGATGAATTCATATACGAAAGGGTTGGTCCAGTCATGCTTAGTATCAAGTCTTAGTCATCCTACATTTATCTTCTTTCGGCACCTGAGGAGGAAAGAAACGAACTTGAGATTCCATTCCTTGAGCACAAAATCATGATTCTTTGTGTTCCACATTCTCCTGCTCCAATTGGGAAATCTGCAGGGAAAAGTGGACTTTAAACTTACATGTTCTCTCTATAATATGCAGTGCTGCCTTCAAAAATTCTACTTGGCTTTCAATTTCATGTTTCCTTCCTCTCTCCCTTCCTTCTCTAAACAACCAAGCCCCCAAATCTTATAGAAAAGGAAATAGTTAGACGATGAGAAGAGCCAATAATAGTTTGATCTTTCCTTTTCAACTTTCTGCACTGAAATAATTCCTGCGGTTAGTGAACCACCAGAGACTTCCCAGCACTAGAGCATCCAATCTAGGGGCTTGACTCCATTCCAGCTAATCTGGCCGGCTTCCTATTGGCTATAGTTCTCAACTAGTTTGATTTCCCATGCTACGTCGTTTTCATTAACGCAAAGAAAAGTAGGCATTGTTAAAGTTTTCCTGGCATAGAAGATAACCCTAAACTAAAAAGTTGATACTTGTATTCAATAAAATAAATAAAAAATTATATATGTTAATGAATAATAATGAATATGTTGATTTTAACGAAAAACTGAATTAAAGAACAAAGATGAAAATACATATTAGGATTTTTTATCTTAAATTGCGGGAGATCTACAATTGTTTTTTTAATTAGAGCATAAATAATTTAAACTCCAGTACAAAAATCTACTATAATTTATGCTTTTCTTATTAATATATTTTTCTTAATAATCTTTTTTTCACAGGCTCTTAATTTGAAAAAAAATTAAATATTTTTTTCTCATTTAATATTAATGAGCATATTATTATGAAGATTTCTCATATTATGCTAACACATCATTATTCATAAAAAAAATGAATAATATCATCATAAAAAAAATCTTAATCTTCTTCGAAACAACAATATTTTTTTAATAATTAAACTCCTATAATAGAATGAAACCTATAATACCAATCATGATCATTTTGGTTATTGAAGTCTTGTTAATCTATAACTTTTTCTTTCTTTTTTTTTTTTTTAAGTTTTAGCTGTTTTTTCTCTCGTGACTCAACTCATGGACTTGAAAAATGAAATAAATGAAATTTTAGGTCAAAATAAAAACTGTCATGGATGTGAGATTAGCTATTTTGTTTCTTTGTGTTTTACAATTCAATCCTTTATTTTTTAATTTGATAGCTTTACTATAATTAAAAAAATGATTTCATCTAATTATGATAAAAAAAATTATTCAAAAAACAAATTTGCAAAAAAGAGTACAATAGCTTCAGTGTTCATTTAAACAAAGAAGCACGATATGAAAGTCTTGCAGATCTTTTAAGTAATTACGAGTCAGGTAAATATGTTTTAATGTATGTATAAAAAAAATCTTTAAGCCTTTGGAATCTTTTTAGAATGTCATTAAACACGAACAATTAGTAAAAATATACTAGAAATCTAGCACAAATCAAATATTGAAATGTTTATTTAACATCGTAATAATCTCATAAAAAATAAATTAAAATAAATTATAAAATTTAATTTTCAATGAACCCAAGTTAACCTGTCAACCCATCATTTAGGTCATAGGCTTAACTAGGTTTAATAACTTATTTTTTATTTTTTTATTTTGCATACAACAACAAAAATAAATGCTCAAAAAACTAAGCACAAACTAAATGTTGAGGTATTTATTTAAGACCTTGCCAAATCTATAAAAAGCAAACCAGTCAAAAATTATAAAGCCCAATTAAAAATTAACCAAATATTGAAGGATAAAATAAAAAAAATCAAAAAACTATTTTGTTGAAAGTAAAAAATCTAAAAGAAATGGTAAAAAAAGGGTCAGACCATTCACGTAAGCCTAAAGGCAAGCTTAGGCCCATACACCTAGTCTATCTTTTTTTTTTTAACGAGCATACAACTTTCCATTCACCCTAACATGATTAAATGATTAATATATTATTTCAAGTGTAAGAGTGTCGAAGTAATAAATAACTTAATAAGACTTGAGTCCATTTACATAGAGATAAATTATACAAAACCATAAATATAAATTAACTAAACATAGTGAAAAAAAAAGCATAAACAAATAAGATAAAAATATAAGTATAATACAAATTAATTAAGTATATTAAAGAAAAATCATAAGCATAAATAAAAGACTAATGAGAACATAGCATGAAATAAAACTTTAACAAATGACCTTCATAAAAGTTATGGGTAATTTTCTTCTCTTTCAAAAAAAGAAAAGAGTAAAAAAAAAAACAATCATTTGAACTTCTACAACTCGAGATATGAACTGAACACCGAACAATATTTTGGCTCTATGACAAATTTAGACTTTTTTTTGTTACTAAGATTTGAATTTCAAAATGATAGTATTGAATCTTAGACTCTCATGAATATTTTAGACCTACATCTTAATTTTTTTATTAAACTAAATCACACCTAAATTAAAGTCTACAGCTCCAATTATGATCCAAAAATTGAATGGTGTTTTAGTTTGAATTAAATCAGCTCAACTAGAATTTCTTCTTTATGCTTACATCTTTATTTGTCTCCTCAATATTGCTTGACCGCTTTTTATGATCGGCTTGTTTTAACTCGCAAGTGCACGAGTGTGCGATGTAGCAATTAACTCGGTAAGATCGAGGTCATATCCACAGAGAGCTAGATCTGGAAATTAAGCTAGGTAACAAAAAAAAACAACTCAAGAGAAATTAAATTAACAATAACTTGGTTGGGAATAATTGATGGATTTGTTTTCAAAGATGAAAAAGTGTAAATAGATTTTAAATGACAAGAAAAAGTAAGTCTTGGTCCAAATCAATTTTAATGGTGATGTATTGGTGATTCCTTCAAGATATATAAGATAACTCAACCTAATATCAACGATGGTGATATTAGATCGGAAGATATTACAATGAAGTTTAAAAGGATGAAGATTAATTATTGCTTAAGAATGAACATGTATTTTCATATTAAGTAAGACATTGAATCAAGCAATCTCTATACCAAAACTAAAGTTTGTGCATAAAAATTCAAGATTATAACGTTACCTAAATGGTTTCTAAAGTTTCTTTGCAATGATAAATCATTCATGAAGAAAATGAGAAGATAAACATTAAGATTCATTTATATCTTAAAGAACTCACCTCAACCACCATCATCCTTGATTTGGATCCATGAAAGAGATTAGCCAACCATGATTATATATAAGAACACTTCAATAAACATGAAATAACTTGAATCAAACTGAAATAATAAGTTTTACAAGCTAAAGAACCGAAATCTATAAAGAAGAACACAACACAATTTCAGTAAAAATTCGGACACAAATCTGACTCTAATGTTGGATAGCAATTCGACCCTCTTAGAAGCTTTTTTTCGAGATGTCTATTAGAGACATATTTATAGGAAATTTTGTCACCTATCCAGATCATTAAAGAACAGTTTATTTGGACACCTGAGTCAAAAGTTATGGGTAAAACACCGAAAGGTGTTCTGAAAAATCAAATCAGGACAGCTTTGCAACCACTTTGATGCACGTTTTTCTTCCTCATTTATGAGTTGTCTCCTCCTTCTTTTGACTCAAAATAATGTAAAAATATCCCCTCCAGCTTTCCATCCATGTGCTTGCCTTCTTGGATCAATGAATTACCCAAAATAAATCAATTGTTGTTGTGTGGACATGTAAGATCATGGATTGTGTTTGGGCTGATTTGAAGGTTGATTTGGGGTTGATTTAGGGCTGATTTGGGGGTGATTTTGGGCTGAATTTGAACATAAAATAAGTATACAAATGTACTTATTATTTGGGCTAAGATTGACATTGAAACCTTGAGTGTTTAATGGTTGAAGTTTGCACACAACATAAGGCAAGTTTGGGCTTGAAATAGATCATATGATATTCTTTTCTAGAATTGGAATAGAATTGATTTTTGGGACAAATTTGGAGCACTTATTTCAACCAAGATTTGCTTCAATCTTCAACTAAAAGTCTCTTCAATTCTTTGTTCTCAATTCTGATGTTGAATTTCTTGAATTAATTCATTTAAGCTCCAAAAACCTATCGAAACTTTAAAACAAACTTCATTACTAAAAAACACATCAATTATTATAAAAAGACCAAATAAAAACAATAAAAACATATGTAAAATAAGAGACTTAATGATACTTTTGATGCACAATCAAATATCAATAGTTAAAACAATAAATCAAACATCTAAATTGTGAGATATGTCTATTATGCAAACCTGCATTTAAAACATACATTTATTATAAATTAAATATATTTTATATTATCAAAATTGTTATTATAAAACATGTTTAAGTTAGAAAATTTAATAATACTTTAAATACAATATGATAGTATAAAAATTTAATAAAAATACACCTTTAATTACTTATCATACCCTTTATTATTATTATTAGTATTTTAAAAAAAAGAGAAAGCAATGTGTCATCCATTTCTATATAAAATTCAACCATCACAATGGTGGTTGGAAAATTGGGGTGGAAGATTATTTACTTAAAAATTCATTTTAACACATTTTTGCCCTAAAAAATCTAATAAACACTCCTAGAACCTTCCAAAAACTAATTTATCAAAAAAGAAAAAACAAAGTCCAAAAAAACAAACCAAACTAGAAAAAGTTTTTCTCTTTCAATGTTGATCTACCTTTTCATGCAAGATGAAGATTCAAAAACAATTCAATAAAAACAAACCAAATTAGCTATGCATTTTCTCTGTGTCTTACATATAAGTGCTTTATCTTTTAATTTTATCTTTTTTTACCATAATTTCAAAACTAATCTAATGTAATTAGGCCATCAATAGATTCAATAAAAAAAATATATAAAAGGATAGAAATTAAAATAAAATGGTGAATTGAAAAAAGAAAAAGAATGGTCCATAAAGCATAAGCATACTGGATCTTTTAGAAAACAAGGTAACACCAAAATTATGCTTAATTTTTATTTTACATGTTAAATTTTTTTTCATGAGATGTAATGGTCTTAACTAAATAGGTGGCCTATGTTATACCACAAACCGAGTAAAAAAAACATATATAAGTGACATCAAAATTTCAAAGAAGGAGAAAACATATGTAACTCGAGAAATTTACTTGACTAGATTTAATAAGCTCGGTTAATTTAATAATATAATTTTAAAAAGAAATTAAAATAAACTGAAAAAATAAAAATAATTAGCTATAAAAAATAAGTTATCAATATCATACTCGAGAGTAAAAGAAAAAAAAGTCCATTGGAGACTCATTATCATTTCATTATGGACACTACCCCACAACCAGAAAACGCACACAAAAAAGGTTCAAACATCACTTCAAAAGGTTGTACGTCACTACCAAGAAAGGCCACACATGTTGTCAAAGCAATGACCTAGTAAGCAAACCAAATAAAATATCATGAATTGATAATCTCGTGCTTATATATAGTTAATTAATTTAATTTAATTTAATTATTACAAGATTTCTATTTAAAAAAAAATCTAAATTTAACTATCGCAGGGTACAAGCCAGCGCGACATCGTCTGGCAATGGTGAAGATTTTTGTCATGTCTTTAATGTGAGGTGTTATGTGTTGGAAAGGGTTTTAGAATTAATTATAAAATTATAATTAATGTTTAAGAGTCGTCACCTAGTATTATGGTTATTAAAAATTTATGGTCTGCAAGAATTTAAGTAAGAGACTAGTTGTACAAGGAAAAAACACATCATCCTCAATACACCTTACCTCAAATAAGCTATATTATTGTTTAATTTTTTTTTGAGTCTAGTATCTGTTGGTCTTTTTTATGGCTTAAGGCAAATTTATCTTCGTGAGAGAATCTCTGCCTTATTGGATAAAATCCTAACTATTCTAAAGTCTGAATTTTAGCATCGTATATATTTGCCTCTTGTATCTTTAATACCTAAGGGTGTACTAACACGACGAAAAGATTGATGTCTTCTCCCAAATGCAGGAGTGTCGAAATAATAAATAACCCGGCAAGGCCGGGGTCAAACCATAGGGAGGTTATTCTACAAATTATAAATAACAATAATACAACAACAACAATAATAACAATAACAACAATAATAGTAGTAGTAATAATAATAATAATAATAATAATAATAATAATAATAATAATACTAGTAGTAATAATACTAATAATAATAATCATAATAACAACAATAATAACAATAATAAAGAAGAAAAAGAAGATGAAAACTTTCAGATGAAATATTAAAGTAAGGATTAACAATGATAATAACAAATGTCAAGGTTAGAAGTTCCACTAATGGTATGTCAAACAAGTATAATATAAACTCTTATTGTTCAATTGGAAACCACACATAAAAGAGGTTCCAATCAGATTATAGATTGTTAACATGATTACATTAGTCATCTTATTCAATTAATGCTAATACTTGTAAATTTCATCAAACATTCAAGATTATAACTTATGTTAACAACAAATCAAGTTCCTTTCATAGCTCAGGTGTCGGTTATACCATACAGTATGGGCTATGAAAGTGCCAAGCATTTGTTGTACCAAGTGTTATAAAACATACATCAAGATTAGTCATTTAACAAGCAAAGTATTAAAGAGTGAACAAGATAACAAATATAAAACATGTTAGTATTAAACATTAAAGTCTATATTAAGTTTATACCATACTTATTCTTACACCATTAATGTACCCTTTTCACCTTGACATAATTAACTTAGCTAAACATAATGGAAGAAAGAAAAATAGATAAACAAAATAAGAATATAAATAAGATAAGAGTTAATAAAGCAAAAGAAAAGAAATGAAAGGCATAAACTTGATATTAATGAAAACAAAGCATAAAGAATACAAAGAGAGAAAACAAGAGCATGACCTTGCTCTGGACACCAAGATGCCTAAATGCATGGCAAATGCCTCCTTTTATAGGCCAAAATTGGGAACTATTGATTTGATGACTAATTGATGAGCAGATGGCCAACCCTCGACTTGGTGACAATCCTTATCTTCTCTTGTCCGCCAAAACGTCATTGATGACATCAAAATTAGAGCCACTTGAAAACATGAAATTTCTAAGAAATTGTCTTAGCTTTCTTGTGTAAAACCTTTAGCTCATTTCGACTTCTAGAACTTCAGATATGGCCAAAATACTGAACAGTGCTTGGGCTGTAGAACAGATTTGGGCTTCTTTATTGTTGCAACAATTTGGACATGAGAATGGCCTTTTTAGATCTTGGGCTCCATATGAAAGTTGTAGGCCTATGTCTTACCTTTCCATCCATATAAAGTAGACCTAAATCTGAGATCTATAGCTCCAGATATGACCCAATTACGGAACAGTGTTCCGATTTAGATTGCACCGACATCTCTTTTCTAAGTTTGATCATCTCTTTGCCTTTGCAATTGAAGTTCTTAAAGTCATCAATCAATCCCTTTATTTATGTGATAGGCCTGCATTTAAAATGGACATTTACCACGAATTAAAGGTATCTTATATTATTAGATAGATTATAAAACGTACTTTAGTTAAGGAGTTATTGATACTTCAAATGCAAAATGATGATATAAAACCATGATAAAAATGCACTTTTGAGTACTAATCACACCTCCCAACTAGCTTATTACTAGTCCCTAGTAATCAAAGCGTTAAAGTAGAAAAATAATTTGCAAATTCCACAAAGCAAGGTATTCATCATTTAACTTCCATTACTCTATCCAGATAAACAAACTCTTGTTATATTTATATACCTACTCAATACCTCTTAACAAGATATTCAAAAACCTTTCTGTTGTGTTTAATGTATCAACACATAATTATATGGCTTTTCTTGGAAGAAAATAAAATTTATGTTCTAATGTTTAAGGTTAACTTCCTTGGGTTGGGATTATTATTTTTGTCTTTTTTTTTAATATATATATATACATATAATTTAAAACACCATGCATCTTTAACCCATGTAACGAGCTTTCAGCTAATGACTCCCAGACTAGTTGGTCTTAGGTGTTAAGACACCCCTACGAGCTTAGTAACTTGGGTCGCAGATACTGATATGTAGATAGTGCAATGTTTGATTCCCTTAAGCTTTTCTCCTCAACCCATGTAATAAGCGTTGGGCCAATAGCTCCCGAGTCAGTTGACTTTAGGGTATTAGGTGTTAAAATACCCCTTCGAGCTTAATTGCCTAGGTTAGGGAGGCTACGAAACCAAACTTATCTACATTTTTATTATTATCATTCATTTTTTTTTCTTTTTCTCTTTTTTTTTTGTTTTTTAGTTATATATTATGCCTTTCCTTTAGTTGTTACTTTTAACAAAAGAACATAAATAATGTAATAATCCAATATGCAACCCACAATCATATGTTGAAGTGTGTGTGCGTAAATTAAGGTTTAAGAATACATGTTAAATAAGTATATGAGTAGACTTAAATGATAACAATGCAAGAGTTTGTAAATCTAAATATTTCAAGAAGTATTATGATAGACCTTGTTACGAATGATTACTAAGATACGTCTCAAGAGTCATAAAAGATTCTCCTTACTCTGCCATCATAGTAACAACCATTTTACACATGCTTTATGAAATAGAAAACATAGTTTTTTTTTGTTTTAGCTACTACCCTCTCCCCCAACTAAAACAAGACATTGTCCTCATTGTTTAAAGGTAAAAAGATAGAGTATAGAAGATATCACCTGAAATAACAAACATTGACAAACCTGAAACACACTGAAACAAATATAAGTAATAACAAAACACAATAATAAAACCAAAAGACACAAAGATTCATAAATGAAGGCTCAAATCCAATCTAAGCTTTTAACAGCTTCCTTGGTTGACCAATTTATGCGACTCATGGAAGGATCAATTACAGGAACGAAAGATTGTAGTTGGTCAATCAATTGTTCAGCAGTAGCACAAGAGATTATGATTTTTCGTGTAAAAGATGTTATAAATTCATGTTCCACAGTGTGATCAAGAAAAGACAACAACTTATCATAATAACCATTAACATTTAACAAACCTATGGGTTTATGGTGAATGTGCAGTTGGGCCTAAGAGGAAATATGAAATATCTCTTCTAATGTGTCTAGACCACCTAATAATCGGACTTCTGCTTCAATCAACCAGTGAATATCTTCAGGAATTCCATGATTCATTAACAATCTAAATCTTGCACATCTAGCACGGTAAATTTTTGTAATCGCATTCTGAGGCAGAGCAGGAAAATACTTTTTCAATTTTGCAAGATTAGTATCCATTTTCAAATGAAAATTGGAAGAGAGATTCAAATAATTGCAAAAATGTATATACAGATATCACTTATTGTGGGAAACTGAAAGAACCGACTTAAGTCACGAAGTACCATTATCCGCCATTTGACCGGGGTGAGAGAAACTAGCAAAAATCACTCAAAAAGAAAATAATAATAATAATAATAATAATCAATCTTTATATATAGGATCACCCAATTCAATAGAGTCATGTTCAACTGAAAAATTGTCAAAATAAACTTTCAGACGTTGTCCATTTACCTTGAAAACATTGTCATTCTTTGGATTCTCGATGTCGTAGGCCCCATATGGATACACATGTTTCACAATAAAAGGACCGTTCCATCTTGATCTTAATTTTCCAGAAAATAAATGCACTCGAGAATTATAAAGTAAGACTTTTTGNAAAATTTTTGTTCTAATGTTTAAGGTTAACTTCCTTGGGTTGGGATTATTATTTTTGTCTTTTTTTTTAATATATATATATACATATAATTTAAAACACCATGCATCTTTAACCCATGTAACGAGCTTTCAGCTAATGACTCCCAGACTAGTTGGTCTTAGGTGTTAAGACACCCCTACGAGCTTAGTAACTTGGGTCGCAGATACTGATATGTAGATAGTGCAATGTTTGATTCCCTTAAGCTTTTCTCCTCAACCCATGTAATAAGCGTTGGGCCAATAGCTCCCGAGTCAGTTGACTTTAGGGTATTAGGTGTTAAAATACCCCTTCGAGCTTAATTGCCTAGGTTAGGGAGGCTACGAAACCAAACTTATCTACATTTTTATTATTATCATTCATTTTTTTTTCTTTTTCTCTTTTTTTTTTGTTTTTTAGTTATATATTATGCCTTTCCTTTAGTTGTTACTTTTAACAAAAGAACATAAATAATGTAATAATCCAATATGCAACCCACAATCATATGTTGAAGTGTGTGTGCGTAAATTAAGGTTTAAGAATACATGTTAAATAAGTATATGAGTAGACTTAAATGATAACAATGCAAGAGTTTGTAAATCTAAATATTTCAAGAAGTATTATGATAGACCTTGTTACGAATGATTACTAAGATACGTCTCAAGAGTCATAAAAGATTCTCCTTACTCTGCCATCATAGTAACAACCATTTTACACATGCTTTATGAAATAGAAAACATAGTTTTTTTTTGTTTTAGCTACTACCCTCTCCCCCAACTAAAACAAGACATTGTCCTCATTGTTTAAAGGTAAAAAGATAGAGTATAGAAGATATCACCTGAAATAACAAACATTGACAAACCTGAAACACACTGAAACAAATATAAGTAATAACAAAACACAATAATAAAACCAAAAGACACAAAGATTCATAAATGAAGGCTCAAATCCAATCTAAGCTTTTAACAGCTTCCTTGGTTGACCAATTTATGCGACTCATGGAAGGATCAATTACAGGAACGAAAGATTGTAGTTGGTCAATCAATTGTTCAGCAGTAGCACAAGAGATTATGATTTTTCGTGTAAAAGATGTTATAAATTCATGTTCCACAGTGTGATCAAGAAAAGACAACAACTTATCATAATAACCATTAACATTTAACAAACCTATGGGTTTATGGTGAATGTGCAGTTGGGCCTAAGAGGAAATATGAAATATCTCTTCTAATGTGTCTAGACCACCTAATAATCGGACTTCTGCTTCAATCAACCAGTGAATATCTTCAGGAATTCCATGATTCATTAACAATCTAAATCTTGCACATCTAGCACGGTAAATTTTTATAATCGCATTCTGAGGCAGAGCAGGAAAATACTTTTTCAATTTTGCAAGATTAGTATCCATTTTCAAATGAAAATTGGAAGAGAGATTCAAATAATTGCAAAAATGTATATACAGATATCACTTATTGTGGGAAACTGAAAGAACCGACTTAAGTCACGAAGTACCATTATCCGCCATTTGACCGGGGTGAGAGAAACTAGCAAAAATCACTCAAAAAGAAAATAATAATAATAATAATAATAATCAATCTTTATATATAGGATCACCCAATTCAATAGAGTCATGTTCAACTGAAAAATTGTCAAAATAAACTTTCAGACGTTGTCCATTTACCTTGAAAACATTGTCATTCTTTGGATTCTCGATGTCGTAGGCCCCATATGGATACATATGTTTCACAATAAAAGGACCGTTCCATCTTGATCTTAATTTTCCAGAAAATAAATGCACTCGAGAATTATAAAGTAAGACTTTTTGACTAACATTGAATGTTTTTCTCAGTATATTCTTGTCATGAAACTCTTTGATTCTTGCTTTATGAATTCTTGAATTTTCATATGCATCATTTCTCATTTCCTCAAGCTCATTTATTTGTAACTTTCGCAGTTGACTAGTATCATCTAGATTTGAATTGAAAGCTTTAATAGCTTAATAAGCTTTATGTTCAAGTTCCACAGGCAAGTGACAAGGTTTTCCATAGACTAGTCTATAAGGTGACATACCTAATGATGTTTTATAAGCAGTTCGATAAGCCCAAAGTGCATCATTAAGTGTTAAAGACCAATCTTTCCTATTAGGGTTCACTGTTTTCTCCAAAATGTGTTTGATCTTCCTATTAGCAAGCTCTACTTGTCCACTTGTTTGAGGGTGATAAGGGGTGGCAATTTTGTGTGTGATTCTATATTACTTCATTAAAGACTCAAATGGCTTGTTGTAGAAATGTGTTCCACCATCACTTATTATGGCTCGAGGGACTCCAAATCGACTCAAAATATTTTCTTTCAAAAACTTTATCATTGTTTTCTGATCATTGTTTCGACTTGGAATTGCTTCTATCCATTTTGAAACATAATCTATTGCGACTAATATGTACAAGAAACCAAATGATGGAGGAAATGGACCCATGAAATCTATACCCCAACAATCAAAGATCTCAATGACAAGAATAAGATTTAAAGGCAACATATGACGTTTTGAAATTGATCCCAACTTTTGACAATTTTCACAAGACTTGCAGAATGCATGTGAGTCTTTGAACATGGTGGGCCAATAAAATCCACTTTGTAAGATTTTTGCAGTTGTCTTTCTTGATGAGAAATAGCCCCCACATGCCTTAGAATGACAAAATTTAATGACACTACTTACCTCATTGTCAAGAATGCATCTTTGAAATATTTGATTAGGATAATATTTGAATAAATAAGGGTCATCCTAATAAAAGTTCTTCACTTCATTCAAGAACTTTCTTTTATCTTGGGTACCCCAATGAGTTGGCAATTGTCCTGAAACGAGAGAATTGATATTTTTATCATACCAAGGCATTGGATTAAGAGAAAGTAAGGATTCGTTAGGAAAGTAATCATCGATTGGTGTGATGTCAGATGTTGAATTTGTTGTCATTGTTGACAAAACATTCACATCAACATTTTCGGTGCTTTTTTCATCCGTGATTTCTTTCTTAGAATAAATCATTTGCAAATCTTCAGATTCATCCAACTCATTTTTACTTAAAGTAGATTCAAGTTGATCATAAACTAATTTATCAATATGATCTACTTCTTGTAAATCATTATCATCTCCAGGTTACTTGCAAATGTTGAAAATATTCATCTCCAATGTCATGTTTCCAAATAATAGCTTCATCAGTCCATTCCTATAATTAATCAATGCGTTAGAAGTTGCAAGAAATGAACGTCCTAAAATAACAGGAAATGAATTACATGCCTCAACAGGTTGTGTGTCCAAGACAACAAAATCCACAAGATAAATGAATTTATCAACTTGTACTAACACATCTTTAATTATTCCTCTAGGCACTTTTACAGATCTATCAACAAGTAAAAGAGTTATAGAAGTGGTTTTAACTCACCTAGATTGAGACTCTGAAAAACTAAATATGGAAGTAAATTCACACTAGCACCAACATCAAGTAAGGCTCTTTCAATTTTATGCTCTCCAATAAAGCAAGAAATTATAGGATAACCAGGGTCTTTATATTTCAAAGCATTATTGTCCTGAAGAATAGCACTTACTTGTTCGGCTAGAAAGGCTTTCTTTTTCACATTCAGTTTCCACTTCACAGTGCATAGATCTTTCAAAAATTTAGCATAGGAAGGAATCTGTTTAATAACATCCAGTAAAGGTATATTGATTCTTACCTGTTTGAAAGTTTTAAAAATTTCAGAGTTGTGATTGACTTTTCTTTGTTTGGTCATGGTCTAAGGAAATGGAAGTGCTGGCCGAAAATCAGTCTTTTCTTTGCAATTTTCAGATTCAAGCCCTTTGTTACCCTCAGAGATTGACTCATCATCTTTCTCATAAGGTTTAAAAGAGGGTTTTTCAATAACCTTACCACTGTGAAGAGTAGTGACTGATTTGACTTGATCCATGTGTTGGCTTCCAGAACTACTTGCATTTGCATTGTATTGCCCATTGGGATTTTGTTGTGGTTGAGAAGGAAACTTACCTTTCTCTTGGAAACTGAGAGCAGATGTTAATTTTACAAGAGTATCTTTAAAATCTGTCATGTTTTGAGTAAGTTGAGTATTGATTGTCTCTTGCTTTTCAATGAATGCATGCAATGTTTCCTCAAGATTTCTTCTAGGAGGTGGAGCATAAGGAGGTGCATATCCATGAGAATTTTGGAAATTATAGTGTGCTTGAAATGGTGGTTGCGAAGTTTGTGCATTGTTGTTCTCACTCTTCCAACTAAAATTTGGATGATTTCTCAAACCAGGGTTGTATGTTTGTGAGTATGGGTTGTGGTTGGCCCTTTTAGAAGTTGTTTAAAGCATGGGCTTGTTCATGAAGACATTCTTTAAAAGAAGGTAAGGTTGGACAGTTATCGGTTGAGTGTTCATTTATTTCACATATTTGACATGCAATGTTTTCAATATATTTTAATTGACCACTCTTTTTCAATTCTAATACCTTGACTTTTCTAGCTAAAGATGCAAACTTGGCTTAAAGGTCATCTTCCTTAAGGTTGTACATATCTCCACTAGATGTATGAGGTTGAGTTTTACTCGATGCCTCATAAGTACCCGCGGTGTCCCAATTTTGAGCATTTTCAACTAACAAGTCTAAGTACTTCATTGCTTCATCAGGGTCTTTATCTTCAAAAGTTCTATTGCACATCAATTCAACCATTTGTCTATCTTTAGGTGTTAATCCTTCATAAAAATATGAAGCCAATTTCATGTTTCAAAACTATAATGAGGGCAAGTACTAAGTAAGTCTCGATACCTATCCCAACATTGGTAAAATGTTTCTTCTGGTTTTTGAGTGAAAATGGTGATTTGTCTTTTGAAAGAGTTTGTTCTACGAGATGGGAAAAACTTCTTTAAAAACTGTTGTTTCATTTCATCCCAAGCATGAATGGATCCTGGTCTCAAATTTTGTAGCCATGTTTTAGCTTTATCTTTTTAATGAAAAAGGAAAAAGCTTTAATCTAATGGTGTTCATGCTACAATTTAAATTATTATATGTGTTGTAGACCTCCTCAAATTCCTTTAAATGCAAGTATGGATTTTCCAATTCTAAACTATGAAAAGAAGGTAAAAGTTAAATAATGCCTGACTTAAAATTAAAATGAGATGCATCGGAAGGAAAAACTACGCATGATGGTGCACTTGTTCTTGTTGGATTCATGTGGTCTCTAAGTGTTCTAGCACGGTTATTCTCATTATTCTTATTATGAAGTGATTGATTATCTTCTTCAGCCATATTTTCTGAAAATGATGAGAATACCCTACAAAGTCTACCACTTGATGTACGTGACCACACTCTCATGCACGTGTAGGAATAGAATAAATGGAAAAAGAAAACAAAAGAAGAAGAAACAAGAAAAAGGAAACAAAGTTATATACAAGAAAAGTGAAAAGAGAAAAAAAATATTATAATTTCTACAAAACTTACCTCCCCGGCAACGACGCCAAAAACTTGACACGACGAAAAGATTGATGTCTTCTCCTAAGTGTAGGAGTGTCGAAGTAATAAATAACCCGGCAAGGCCGGGGTCGAACCATAGGGAGGCTATTGTACAAATTATAAATAACAATAATACAAAAACAACAACACTAATAACAACAACAACAACAACAACAACAACAATAATAGTAGTACTAATAATACTACTAGTAATAATACTAATAACAATAATAAAGAAGAAGAAGAAGATGAGAACTCTGATAGGAAATATTAAAGTAAGGATTAACAATGATAATAACAAATGTCAAGGTTAGAAGTTCCACTAATGGTATGTCAAACAAGTATAGTATAAACTCTTATTGTTCAATTGGAAACCACACATAAAGGAGGTTCCAATCAGATTATAGATTGTTAACATGATTACATTAGTCATCTTATTCAATTAATGCTAATACTTGTAAATTTCGTCAAGCATTCATGATTATAACTTATGTTAACAACAAATCAAGTTCCTTTCATAGCTCAGGTGTCGGTTATACCATACAGTATGGGCTATGAAAGTGCCAAGCATTTGTTGTACCAATTGTTATACAACATAAATCAAGATTAATCATTTAACAAGCAAAGTATTAAAGAGTGAACAAGATAACAAATATAAAACATGTTAGTATTAAACATTAAAGTCCATATTAAGTTTATACCATACTTATTCTTACACCATTAGTGTAACCTTTTCACCTTGACATAATTAACTTAGCTAGACATAATGAAAGAAAGAAAAATAGATAAACAAAATAAGAACATAAATATGATAAGAGTTAACAAAGCAAAGGAAAAGAAATGAAAGGCATAAACTTGATATTAATGAAAACAAAGCATAAACATTACAAAGAATACAAAGAGAGAAAATAAGAGCATGATCTTGATCTGGACACCAAGATGTCTAAATGCATGACAAATGCCTCCTTTTATAGGTCAAAATTGGGAATTATTGATTTGATGACTAATTGATGAGTAGATGGCCAACCCTTAACTTGGTGACAATCCTTATCTTCTCTTGTCTGCCCAAAACGTAATTCATGACGTCAAAATTAGAACCACTTGAACATGAAATTTCTAGAAAATTGTCTCAGCTTTCTTGTGTAAAAAATTCAGCTCATTTCTACTTCTAGAACTCCAGATATGGCCAAAATACTGAACAGTTCTCGGGCTAGAGGACAGATTTGGGCTTCTTTGTTGTTACAACAATTTGGACTTGAAAATAACCTTTTTAGATCTTGGGCTCCATATGAAAGTTGTAGGTCTATGTCTTAAATTTCCATCCATATAAAGTAGACTTAAATCTGAGATCTATAGCTCCAGATATGACCCAATTATCAAATAATGTTCCGGTTTGGATTGCACCGACATCTCTTTTCTAAGTTTGATCATCTCTTTGCCTTTGCAATTGAAGTTCTTAAAGCCATCAATCAATACTTTTATTTATGTGATAGGCTTGCATTTAAATTGGATATTTACCATAAATTAAAGGTATCTTATATTATTAGATAGATTATTATAAAACGTACTTTAGTTAAGAAGTTATTGATCCTTCAAGTGCAAAATGATGATATAAAACCATGAAAAAAATGCACTTTTGAGTAAATTATATACTTTATCATATAATTTTACACCTCATAAATATTAAAATCTACATCCGGATTAAAACAAAAATAGAAAAAAAAATTTTTGACATGTTGGTCAAATCCTATTGCATAATTATAAATTGGTTATGATATTCATTTTTAGATTTTTTTTACATGGAAAAAATGCAATTTTTTTTATGAAAAATATGCTTGGAAAAATTTCAGGATTTGGTCTATGCAACAGAATCTTTTTTTAAAAGTGAAAATTAATTTAAAAGTTTTTTTTTTGAGATTTTTTTAAATGTTTTGAATTTTAATAATTTTAAAGGAAACCAAGTATTTTAATATTAGATTTATATTTTACAGTGTAAATATATAATCCGATATTATACAAAATTGGTATGAAAATATACAAGAAAATCATAATTTTTTAAAATAATTTTTTTTAAATATATGTTTTTAAAAAAAAAGTATAGTCCACTACATGAACAGTGGACATGAATTCCACTGTTCAAAACAGTGGAACTTCACGGGGAAGACAGAGAACTAGGGGAAGGGTGGTAGACCACCTGACATGGTGATGATCGCTGGCTAGCACAGGAGGACAACCTAAAGCCAGTAGTGGAGTTGCCTGGAGTAGCTGCAGTTGGAAGAGGAAAAAAGAAGAAAAAAAAGCACACATTAGGGGCTGTAGAGAGGAAAGAGAAACTGACGGTGGCTCTTGGTGATCAGCTGGTGGTTAAGTTGTCTTTCTATAATGGAGTTGATAGTGGAAAGACTGGTGGTGATGGTGGTAGTGGTCGAAGGCCACGATGGAGAGAGAAAGAAAAAAATTTGTTGAAATCGGCAGAAAAACTGGTTTTTTAACTGACTTTGCTCTTGATTTTCTCCTCCTTCAGGCTATCAAATCCACCTCTATTTATAGGTGGTGGAAGAGAGTAATCGTTTCTACGCTGGAAAAAATTTCCAACCCTTCATTCAAATAAAAAGAATCTCAACTGTTGGCTCAAAGTAGGCATGACACATTGTTAAACTATCAAATCTACAAATGCAGGCTGCCTGAGTTGGCTCATTTAGGGTGGTGTCATATCTGTTTATTTGCCAATGAGCCAGTGCCAACCATATCCGGATGTAGACGAATGTCTGCTGATCAGTTTCGTGCAAGTTTTAGAAAATTTAATGAATATTAGGTACATTAAATGCAACTGTAAAGTAGGTAATTAGACTAGTTATTTCAGAGATTTAAGGAAGAAGATGAACAGTGCCAAAAACCTTTTTTATCCAAAATTCATTTAAGTCCTTTCTCTTTTAATTGTTTTTAATTGAACCCCTAATTGACCTTGAAATTTTTCAATTAAGGTCTTGATTAACTTTAATTGGAGCCTTGAAGTTATACGTCTATTACGATATCATCCCTAGTCTCAGATTTCTTCAATTTAACTACTAATTGATCCTTAAACTTTAATTTTCTTGCAATTTAGCTCATAATTTCGATCAATTAACATGGTAAAAATTAAATTTGATCTCGTGAAATTCCAATCTTCTCAATTAAGCTAAAATTAAGCCTCCAAACTTAATTTTTCACTAATTAAGCACTAAATAAAATTAATTTGACTCATTTAAAGTATAATTAATTCCTTGCGATTAATTAAATCCTTCAATTGGACTTAAATTAATTCTTAAACATAATTAAAATTTAATTTGACCCATGATTAAATCAAATTGGCCTATTAAAAATTTTATTATGTCCTTGGGCTTAATTTTATGCAAATTCATCCAATAATTATTTAATTTGATCTTAAATTTGTATTTTTTTCTCCATTTTGAGCATAATGGGGTACAATTAGGCCTTGAACTTCCTCCAAAAATTGCAGTTTGATTCCTTGGTTTGCATTCTCCACATTGCCAGCTTTTATTTTATTTTTTTGATTTTTTAATTTGAAAAAAGGTGATTTTAGGAGAATAACCCAGAATTGGATTATGACATTAACGATAAACAACTAATAAATAGAACCAAGATAGCTCGAGTTATTTTTAAAATTAGTAAATATATCCTATAGAAAGAAAATATATAGAAAAATAATGAAGCTCAATCTCTAATAAAATAATTGCTAAAGGATAAAATTAAAAAAAAAAAGCTTTTAAAAAACAAAAAAAGGGAGGCAAATCTCCTAAATTTGGGTTAATTTTCCAAACTTGTAACCTATACATTCTTGGATCTAGGTTCAATAAATAAAGCTCAATTCCTAATCAATTTAATATTGAATGATGAAATAAAAAAATATCAATTTAATTTTTTTTATCAAAGTATAAAAGTCAAAAGAATAGAGATCAACTCTAATAAGAAAAAAAATATGAATAAAATCATAAAGAATATTTAATTTTTTAAAATTATATCAAATTAAAAAAATAATTAAAAAATAGAGATTAAATCTAACTCATACGATTTAACTAATGTCAAATTCAAAATTTGGCATAAAAGTTTATAATGTCCAATTTTATACTATTAAATATATCTCTAAATTAAACCATTGGATTAATAAAACTTTATTATAAGACTCCTATGAAATTTTTCTATTTAGGGATAAACTTTTGGCTCAAGTAGAGTTTGAGAAGGTCTTGTGATTTATGTCAAAACATGTAGTATGAATTTTATTATTTATTTTTTTTATGGTTTATAGACTTTTTATTTGACAAGAATTATTTTTCTACAGAGATATGACAACTTGTTTTGAATTTTTTTTAATTCTATAAATTATTTCAAATAAAACAAAATATAATTAAAAGAACAAAGACTGAATTTGAAGGAAAAAATAAATTAAATGACTACTTTAAAAATTTAAAAGGTTAGAGCAAATATCAAAGATGAAAGAGAAGAAAAGAAAAGCATGTGGCACCAAATCAATAATCCGTAAGCGACTCACACCATTCAAAGATGAAGTACTGTTAAGACAATTCTAATGTCATTATTTGGCTAAAAGAGTGCAAATGTTTTCTACCGTGGTTAGTACTTTACACAATATAATTATTTTGTTTTTATTTTATATTTTATATTTATTACATTATCAAATTGTTTTCTAATCAATATGATTATAACTAAAAAAACCATAGCAAAAATACAAAATATTTTCTAGATATCAGTTAAAGAATTTTTGCTTCTAAGAATATTTTAATTCTTTTATTGTGTTTTTAAAAGTAAAAAAATGTAAAAAAATCTCTAGACACCAATTAAATATTTTTAAAAAAAGGTAATCCAATTATTTTACTTTAAAAATATTAAAATTTATAGTTATTAATTTAATAATAACTAATGATTTGAATTTTGTTTAGAAATGATAAATTAGTCATTAAATTATTTCAATTCATAGTATAATTAATGAGCACAGGGTATTAGTTTATTTTATTTATTTTTTAATTAGCAGGACAACAATTTAAAGTTATTAGGCATTCTGCTCGAACTGGAATATGGTCCATAGTGTGTGTGTGTAGGGACATGAAAAGTTTTCAACGGCTTGGATGCTCCAATTCTATGGAAGGAATCCAAATTAATGAAAGAACTGATTTTCCTTTGGAACATTATAACCACCGTGATAAACATCTGCCATGGGGTGGCACGTGCTGGCGCCACCGAAGATCATAAGCAGCAAATTGATATTCCTATAGAAAGGCATATATTCACTTCAAAATGGATACTATAAGCAGCAGGCAGATGCTTTGATTTTCAGTGAAGGTATAAAAAAATCCACACTTTTCCGGACGCAGCACTGCTGCCTCTAATTTGTTCTGATGTGTCTCTTTTAAATTTAAATGATAAATTTATTTATTATTATTTCTTAATTATAAATATTTAAATAAGCTTTTATACATCTTAATTAATTTTTTAAAATTTTAAAATGAACAATAATATAAATATTTAATAATCTTGATATTTATAATACTCAAACTAATAATTTTTAAAAATCAAACTTAAAACCTGACTAATTAATATATTTTTTATAAAAAATAATTTTTTTTTATTTTAAATTATTTTGGTATTTTAAAGATATATTTTTAAAAATAAAAAAAATTATTTTGATATATATAAATGTAAAGAATTAAAAAAAAAAACCACAGCCAATCTTCTAAATAAAAATTAAACTTTACCCGTATGAGTTATGAATTTCTTTAAAGAAAGTGCAAGCAGCAATCAGAGACCATTTTGAGAGAAATTAATTAGATCGTGTTGCAAAAAATGTGGTGCATTTGCTATAATATTATATGGCCTTTCAAGTTTCAACACATAGCAAGTGGCAAGCCTGTAAAAACAAAGTGTTGCCAGCCTCAGAAACCTCCTCATAATTCATCCACCGAAGTTTCAACCAGGATACCTAGATCACTGTGCATAATTACATAAACAAACTGAACGTCTAAAAAATTAAACAACAGAGAATCAAAGACGACCTTTTTTCCCCTCTTCTTCGGTGTCGAATCACTTTCAAAGCAGGATCAACCGGCCTCGTGATCTCCTGCAACAGGCACGTCATTTCCTGCAGATGCATTTCCCGGATGTCTAATCCCAACCTCAAATTCTGCGGCATCAGCACTTTCCGGTGGTTGCTCTAGTAGTGACTGCCGGCAAGTTGGACAGGAGGAGTGCGATACCAACCATGTGTCAATGCACCTAACATGAAAACCATGGCTACACTTTGGCAAAACTCGTACTTTCTCACCATCTGTGAACTCACCAAGGCAAATTGCACAATCCGTAGCAATAATATGCATCCCTGACACCCCGTATATAATCACTGGGATTTGTCGTAATGCGCTCCTTGTGAGGCCTGTTGCTGCCAGACGCGCGGCAGTCTGATCAGGAGTCTCAAAAGCAAACCTCCGGCTACATCGTATGGCGCATCGTACTATTGAATTTAGTCCAAGTGCACAAATCAATGCACAAAGCAAAGCTGCCAAGATGATCACCATGTTGGAATCGAAATTGGCCTCTCTGCTGTAATTGTTGCGCGTCCTGCTTTCATTCACTGCCGGTTGTGTGCTTGATTCTGTATCAAGGAGTAGCCGGTGTGGACGATGATGTAGAGTAACCATAGCTATTATGGCTCAATCCACCAACACTTCCGAATGACGCCAATTACCCCTTAGCCTTGCTACAATTTCCTTAGACCTTCTATGAATTTATGCAAATAAGCTGGAGATTTCATGACTCCAATGCTTCCCAGCTTCAAATCGAACCACAAAGGAGACTGAAAGTAAGGGGTTCATTTCACTCGTATATAGAACAAGGCTTTGAATTCTGTTTGGTCCTGGATTTCTGAGCTGACTGTAATGGAGGGATTTAAAGGCTAAATCATGGCTTTTGATGCTTCAAGAGGAGGAGGTGAAGGCAAGCCAATAAATTATGAGGGTTTTTCTTCTTCTTCCTGTTCCTGTTGATCTGCTTTCATCCAAAAGGAAAGAGATAAGCCTTTTTGAGTTATGGCAGTGCCTGTCAGGATTCCACCGAGATAAAAAGACGTTAACAAAGCATCTTCTTAGTAAAAATTCAAGCAAGGAAATTAAGTGCTTTCTTTAATGCACACTTCGTGGCATCTAAAGTCACGAAAATCCAAGGACGACAGATGGAGAGAAATAGATTCTGTGCTTACGCTTTTTTTATTTTTTAAAACTTCAAAATTTATACATAACCATATTATTTTGTATTCATTTTCATGAAATAAAACATATATAACATAGCAGTAAGATTCAAACTTATAATTATTTGATTAATAAAATGTCAAATAGTTATTTTGATGGTACTGATTTTTTTAATTTTTAAAATATAAATTATATAATTTTTTAATATATAAGAATTGTTTTGTTTTTATTAAAAAATTGATGATTTGTTATAGTGGTATGTAAAGAGAAGTGCTGAATTAATATTTTGTGAGGAATATATTATAGGGCAGCTATTTGAGTGCTTGTAGTTGTAGTCTTCAGATGTGGCTAAGGGAACTGGACTCCAGATGGGAGAGAAGATACCAAATGAAAGAAAGATATTAGTGCTTGCAGTTCCTTTTTCACTTCGTTATTGTCGAGAGAATGACAATAAAGATGGCTAAACTATAGTTGATGCCACATAATCACAATAGTTGCTTAAGGTTAATTAATGCTTATTCTTGAGCACCAATTCTCTCTTCCACTCCGTTTATCTTCCTCTAATTAAAAGTTTAAAGTAGATTTGCATGGCTCCTTTGAATCCCTTTATTTTCAAATGAAGCCAATATTGCCGCACCTTGGAGCAAATTTGAAAAACATAATAATAAGAAAAAAATAGTAGTTGATTTTTATTGTACCCACCACAACAAATGCTAATTTAAAAGACAGTTTGAAACTTTGTTTTTTTTAATTTTAAATTTTGTTTATCTAAAATTAATTTTTTAATATTTTTAAATTATTTTAATGTAATGATATTAAAAATATTTTTAATAATAAAAAATATTATTTTAATATATTTATTTATAAAAAAACATTTTAAAAAACAACTATTATCACCACATCCTCTAAAATAGTACTCGCCATTAATTGAGATTGAAAATAATTCAAATGGGACTTGGGATTTTGCCATTTGAGCACACTATGGTTTGCATTGTTCAAGCGAAGACACATAAAGCATATTTGAATAATTTAAACCATGCACGAGGGACTATGTTTAACTAGAGTTTTAATAAAATGTGAATTTTTTATTTAAAATTTTTATTTTTATTTTTAAATAATTTTAATTTACTAATATTAAAAATAAATTTTTTAAAATAAAAAAATATTATTTTAATATATTTTTAAAACACACACTTTAAAAACATGTGATCGTGTATTAAAACATCAGTGCCTAGTGCCCACTGAACATTGTGCCGCAGCCACGAAGAGATAGCAAATAAGACCTTAGAAGATGTCATGATCAAATGTCCCTGCATCAATAACCCCACAGTGCTAAAACCATTACGGGGTTAATTTCAATTTACCTCCCATGTATTTCAAATAAATCTAGTTTCTTTAGTTTCTTTGTATAGGTTTTTTATTATTATTAATATAAATATTTAACCTAACTTATATATACTTTGGTTAATTTTATAAATTCTAAAATTAATGATTATATAAATATTTAATGATTTTAAAGTTTATAAAACTTAAAAACTAAGGATATAAATCTAAAACCTAATTACTTGAACTGCATTCTTAAGAATTTTCTCTATATAAGTTTTAATTACATGGATGAAGGTTGCTAAAATTATTGCATTGACTCATATAATTACAACATATATTTATAATGTAAAATCTCTTAAAAATTAATAAAACCATATTAAAATCATTTTCATTTGATAAAATCAATATATTCATGATTTTAATATCAATTCTATATTTTCATAAAAAAACATTGATTTTGTCTAACTATTAGGGAAAAAAAGAGAGAGCAAAGCTTTTAAAATTTAATCCTTTTAAAATAATTTTATAATTAAGATGGAATCTGTTATACTAATTAAGAGATTTAAATTAAATAATCCTGCTATATTATTTATAACAAAACATAAAATTAAAATGTATCTTTCTTTTAAGATGATTTACATTCGAAATAAATAAGCAACATAAAATATTTTGAAATTAAAAAAAAATTAAAAAGATTATTAAAAATTAGAATTAAAAAGCCTGGTAACTAAAAAAACATGACTTTTAGATTTTTGTACTATTAAAAAGGTATAATCATCAACAAACAAAACAACAACATTTGATAAAACCAATTAATTTTGATATTCAGATTTGATAAAGTGTTTTACTCCTTGATTAATACTTAAAAGTGCATTTTTATTAAAATTTTATATCATCATTTTGCACTTGAAGTATCAATAACTCCTTAACTAAAACATGTTTTATAATAACACATATAATAATATAAGATACCTTTAATTTATAATAAATGTTTATTTTAAATGCAAGTCTATCATATAAATGAAAGGATTAATTGATAAGTTTAAAAACTGAAATTGAAAGGACAAAGAGATGGTGACATGACTAAAAGATTGATATCTTTTCTGAAGTGTAGGAGTGTCAAAGTAATAAATAACCCGGTAAGACCGAGGTCGAATCACAAGGAGGTTAATTATATAAATTATAAACAACAATAGTAATAGTAGCAAAAATAATAATATTACTAGTAGTAATAGTAGTAGTAGTACTATGACTACTAATAATAATAATAAAAAAGAAAAGTTGATGAGAATTTTGAGATGGAAAATTAACATAAGAATTAAACAATGATAACAATAAATGTCAAGGTTAGAGGATCCACTAATGATATGTCAAACAAGTATAGTATAAACTCTTATTATTCAATTGGAAACCACACACAAAAAAGGTTCTAATGAAATTATAGATTATTAACATGATTACATTAGTCATCTTATTCTATTAATGCTAATACTCGTAAATCTTGTCAAGTATTCATGATTATAACTTATATTAACAACAAATCAAATTCCTTTCATAGCTCAATGACACGACTAAAAGATTGATATCTTCTCCCAAGTGTAGGAGTGTCGAAGTAATAAATAATCCGGCAAGACTAAAGTCGAACCACAGGGAGGTTAATTGTACAAACTATAAACAACAATTATAAACAACAATAATAACAATAACAACAACAATAATAATAATAATAATAATAATAATAATAATAATAATAATAATAATAATAATAGTAAAGAAAGAGAAGAAGAAGATGATGATGAGAACTTGGAGATGGAATATTAATGTAAAGATTAAATAATGATAATAACAAATATCAAAGTTTGAGATTTCACTAATGGTATGTCAAACAAGTATAGTATAAACTCTTATTATTCAATTGGAAACCACACACAAAGGAGCTTCCAATCAGATTATAGATTGTTAACATGATTACATTACTCATCTTATTCAATTAATGCTAATACTTGTAAATCTCGTTAAGCATTCATGATTATAACTTATGTTAACAACAAATCAAGTTCCTTTCATAGCTCAGGTGTCAGTTATACCATACAGTATGGGCTATGAAAGTGCCAAGCATTTGTTGTACCAAATGTTATAAAATATAAATCAAGATTAGTAATTTCACAAGTAAAGTATTAAAGAGTGAACAAGATAACAAATATAAAACATGTTAGTATCAAACATTAAAGTCCATATTAAGTTTACATTATACTTATTATTACACCATTAGTGTAACCTTTTCATAATAAACTTAGCTAGACATAATGAAAGAAAAAAAATACATAAACCAAATAAGAACATAAATAAGATAAAAGTTAACTAAGTAAATGAAAGGCATAAACTTGATTTTAATGAAAGCAAAGCATAAACATTATAAAAAATACAAAAAGAGAAAGCAAGAACATGATCTTAATTTTGATCTAGAAACCAAGATACCTAAATACATGGCAAATACCTCCTTTTATAGACCAAAATTAGGAACTATTGATTTGATGACTAATTGATGAGTGGGTGACCAACTCTTGACTTGATGACAATCCTTATCTTCTCTTATCTACCCAAAACGCCATTGACAACGTCAAAACTAGAGTCACTTGAAAACATGAAAGTTGTAAAAAATTGTCTCATCTTTCTTGTGTAAAACATTCAGCTCATTTTAACTTCTAGAACTCCAAATATAGCCAAAATACTGAACTGTGCTCGGGCTGGAGGACAGATTCAGACTTCTTTGTTGTTGCTATAATTTGGACTTGAAATAGCCTTTTTAGATCTTGGGCTCTTATAAAAGTTGTAGGCCTATGTCTTAACTTTCTATCCATATAAAGTAGACCTAAATTTAAGATCTACAGCTCTAGATATGACCCAATTACCGAACAGTGTTTTAGTTTAGATTGCACTAACATCTCTTTTTTAAGTTTGGCCATCTCTTTGTCCTTCCAATTTCAATTATGAAATTCATCAATCAATCCTTTCATTTATATGATAGACATGCATTTAAAATGAACATTTACTATAAATTAAAGGTATCTTATATTATTAGATATATTATTATAAAACATGCTTTAGTTAAGGAGTTATTGATACTTTAAGTGCAAAATAATAATATAAAACCTTGATAAAAATACACTTTTAAGTATCAATCATACCCTCCAAATAACTTATTACTAGTCCCTAGTAATCAAAGTGTTAAAATAAAAAAATACTTTGCAAATTCCACAAAGCAAGGTAGTCATTATTTAACTTCCATTAATCTATTCAGATAAACAAACTCTCATTAAATTTATATACCTGCTCAATACCTCTTAACAAGATATTCATAAACCTTTCTTTTATGCTCAATGTATCAACACATAATTATGGGGTTTTTTCTTGAAAGAAAACAAAATTTTTGTTCTAATGTTTAAGGTTAACTTCCTTAGGTTGGGATTATTATTTTTGTCTTTTTTTTTAATATATATACATATAATTTAAAACATCATGTCTTTAACCCATGTAACGAGCTTTTAGCTAATGACTCCCAGACCAATTAGTCTTAGGGCATTAGGTGTTAAGACACCCCTACAAGCTTAGTAACTCGGGTCGCAGATACTGATATGTAGATAGTGCAATATTTGATTCTCTTAAGCTTTTCTCCTCAACCCATGTAACAAGCGTTGGGCCAATAGCTCCTAAGTCAGTTAACTTTAGGGTATTAGGTGTTAAAACACCCCTTTGAACTTAAGTGCTTAGGTTAGGGAGGCTATGAAACCAAACTTATCTACATTATTATTATTATTATTATTATTATTTCTTTTTTTCTCTTTTTTATTTTTATTTTTTTTAATTATATACTATCCCTTTCTCTTAGTTGTTCCCGTTAACAAAAGAACATAAATAATGTAATAATCCAATATGCAACTCACAATCATATGTTAAAGTGTGTGTGTGTAAATTAAGGTTTAAAAATACATGTTAAATAAGTATATGAGCAGAATTAAGTGATAACAATATGAGAGTTTGTAAATCTGAATATTTCAAGAAGTATTATGATAGACGTTGTTACGAATAATTACTAAGATGCGTATCAAGAG
>SRLM01001612.1:4670-33113 GCA_015708895.1 Populus ilicifolia | reverse complement strand
AAATACTGAACAGTGCTCGGGCTGGAGGACAGATTCGGGCTTCTTTGTTGTTGCAATAATTTGGACTTGAAAATGGCCTTTTTAGATCTTGGGCTCCATATGAAAGTTGTAGGCCTATGTCTTACCTTTCCATCCATATAAAGTAGACCTAAATCTGAGATCTATAGCTCCAGATATGACCCAATTACCGAACAGTGTTCCGGTTTGGATTGCACCGACATCTCTTTTCTAAGTTTGATCATCTCTTTGCCTTTGCAATTAAAGTTCTTAAAGTCATCAATCAATCTTTTTATTTATGTGATAGGCCTGCGTTTAAAATGGACATTTACCACAAATTAAAGGTATCTTATATTATTAGATAAATTATTATAAAATGTACTTTAGTTAAGGAGTTATTGATACTTTAAGTGCAAAATGATGATATAAAACCATGATAAAATGCACTTTTGAGTACTAATCAATAGATCTTATTATGAATAATTACTACGATGAGTCTCAAAAGTCATAAAAAGTTTTCCTTACTCTGCCATCATAGTAACAACAATTTTACATGTGCTTTATGAAATAGAAAACACTGTTAGTTTTTTTTTAGCTACTACCCTCTCTCACCAACTAAAACTAGACATTGTCCTCAATGTTTAAAGGTAGAAAGATAGAGTATAAAACATATCACCTGAAATAACGAACACTAACAAACCTAAAACACACTAAAACAAATATAAAAAACAACAAAACACAATAATAAAACCAAAAGACACAAAGAGTCACAAATAAAAACTCAAATCCAATCTAAGCTTTTTATAGCTTGCCTTAGTTGATCAATTTATGCGACTCATGAAATGATCAATTACAGGAATGAAAGATTGTAATTGGTGAATCAATTATTCAGCAGTAGGAGTAGAGATTATGATTTGTCGTGCAGAAGATAGAAATTCCTATTCCACAATATGATCAAGAAAAGACAACAAGTTATCATAATAACTATTAACATTTAACAAACCTATGGGTTTATGGTGAATGTGTAGTTGGGCCCAAGAAGAAATATGAAAGATCTCTTCCAATGTGCCTAGACTACCTAGTGAAGCAATGAAGACATCAGCATGGTTAAACATTGCATTTATTCGAGCACACATTATGGAAACCTATAGTTCCTCTCCAATTATTTTTCCACCAATGTCCTCTTGTGCCAAAGCTTCGGGGACGACCCCCAAAACTTGACTACCTCCTAAAAATACAGCTATTGACACACCTCCCATTAACCCAAGACTGCCTCACCCATACACTAAATGAATCTTTCTCTCAGCTAGCACTTGACTAAGATGATTTGCTGATTCTAAAAACTCCTTTTCTTTTCCAAGACTAGATCCACCAAAAATACAAATATTTCTTATATGATGACTTGAGGAACTTGCCATTTCTACACACTTTTGTATTTGTTGAATATATAAGTTGAGTAGAAATGAAAGGAGGGAATAGAGGATTTTATAAATGAGAAATTAAAAAGGCAATCATACCACCTATATGTAGGTTAGTTGGAGTCTCACACATATTCTCTCTCTTTATTTATTTACTTTTGAGAAAGCATGTGTATGTACAAGTAGTTATGATTATGGCTCACATCTTTCTTGGTTTTATGTCTTAGAATGACTTAAATGCCCTTTATAGGTTGGGGATAGGCTTCCCATCCAGTTTTCTTAAAAACTGGCAAACAAGGTCTTTTTTAGTCAGATTCCCAAGACTAAGTCGGTCATGTTCTTTATAAAATAGTGGTCATAAATCATGAATTGCATGATACACATCTCCACCAGGATACGTCTCAAGAGTCAATAGAAGATTATCTAAGGACTCCTTACTCAGGCCATCCTTAATGAATTGTATTTTATCTTCACGGTTTATAGATACCATTCCTAAAGATCGACATTGTATATTACAAGTCTATCTAGCACATCGATGACAAACTTTCAGTCGTTTTGCACGACGTTTCTTTGCAAAAGTGCTTTTACCTATTCTAGGCATGTGTGAAATGAATGATTTAGAGTACTTACCTGATAATCGGACCTTTGTTTCAATCAACCAGCGAATATCTTCAAGAATTTCATAATTCATTAACAATCTCAATCTTGCACATCTAGCACGGTAAATTTTTATAATTGCATTATGAAGCAGAGTAGGAAAATACTTTTTCAATTTTTCAAGATTAGTGTCCATTTTCAAATGAGAATTGGAAGAGAGATTCAAAAAATTGCACAAATATATATATATATATATATCAGTTATTGTGGAAAATTGAAAGAATTGACTTAAATCACAGAGTACTGTTATCCGCCATTTGACCGGGGTGAGAGAAATTAGCAAAAATTACTCAAAAAGAAACACAAAAACAATGTGAGAAAAACAAAATAATCAACCTTTATCTACAAGATTATTCAAACCAGTTGATTCATTTTCACTAGGAAAATTATCAAAATAAGCTTTCAAACGATGTCTATTTTTCTTAAAAACATTTTCATTCATTAAATTCTCAATATCACATGCCCCATAAGGATTGCTCCATTTTGATCTTAGCTCTCTAAGGAATGCATAGTGTTGAGAATTATAAAACAAAACTTTTTGACTAGTATCAACTTTTTGACAATTTTCACAAGTTTTGCAAAATACATGGGTATCCTTGAACATGGTGGGTCAATAAAATCCATTTTGAAAGATTTTTACAGTTGTCTTTTTTTGCAACAAATAACTTCCACATGCTTCAAAATGACAAAGTTTAATGACACTACTTACCCTATTGTCGAGAATGAATCTTTGAAATATTTGATCAGGACAATATTTGAATAAGTTAGGGTCATCCCAATAAAAGTTCTTCACTTCGTTCAAAAACTTTTCTTTATCTTCGGTACTCCAATCTGTTGGCAAATTTCTTGAAGCAAGAAAATTGATATTTTTATCATACCAAGGCGTTGGGCTAAGAGAAAATAAGGATTCGTTAGGAAAATAATCATCAATTGGTGTGATGTTAAATGTTGAATTTGTTGTCACTTTTGATAAAAGATCCACATCAATATTTTTTATGTGTCTTTCATCTGTGATTTCTTCCTTAGAATAAATCAATTGCAAATCTTTAGATTCATCCAACTTATTTTTACTTAAAGTAGATTCAAGTTGATCATAAACTAATTCGTCAATATGATCTACTTCTTATAAATCATTATCATCTCCAAGTTGTTTACAAATGTTGAATATATTCATCTCCAATGTCATGTTTCCAAATGAAGGCTTCACCAGTCCATTCCTACAATTAATCAATGCGTTAGAGGTTATAAGAAACAGACGTCCTAAAATAACAAGAAATGAATTACATGCTTCAACAAGTTGTGTCCAAGATAACAAGATCCACAGGATAAATGAATTTATTGACTTGTAATAACACATCTTCAACTATTCTTCTAGACACTTTTACAAATCTATTGGCAAGTAAAAGAGATATAGAAGTTGGTTTTGACTCACCTAGACTGAGACTCTAAAAAACTAAATATGGAAGTAAATTCACACTAGCACCAAGATCAAGTAAAGCTCTTTCAATTTTTGTTCTCCAATAAAGCAAGAAATTGTAGGACAACCAAGGTCTTTATATTTTAAAGCATTGTTGTTCTGAAGAATGACATTTACTTGTTCGGCTAAAAAGGCTTTCTTTTTCACATTCAGTTTCCTCTTCACAGTGCATAAATCTTTAAAAAATTTATCATAGGAAGGAACCTGTTTAATAGCATCTAGCAAAAGTATATTAATTCTTACCTATTTGAAAGTTTCAAAAATTTCAGCGTTGTGATTGACTTTTCTTTGTTTGGTCATGGCTTAAGGAAATGGAAATGCTGGCAGAGAATCAGTCTTTTCTTTGTAATTTTTAGATTCAACCCTTTCCTTACTCTCAAAGATTGACTCATCATCTTTCTCATAAGGTTCAAGAGAGGGTTTGTCAACAACCTTACCACTATGAAGAGTAGTGACTGATTTGACTTGATCCATGTGTTGGCTATCGGAACTACTTGTATTTGCATTGTATTGCCCCTTGAGATTTTGTTGTGGTTGAGATGGAAACTTACCTTTCTCTTGGAAACTAAGAGCGTATGTTAATTTTGTAAGAGTATCTTTAAAATCTGTCATGTTTTGAGCAACTTGAGTATTGATTGTCTTTTACTTTTCAATGAATGCATGCAATATTTCCTCGAGATTTCTTCTAGGAGGTGGAGCATAAGGAGGTGTATATCCATGAGAATTTTGAAAATTATGGCTTGCTTGAAACGGTAGTTGTGAAGTTTGCAGATTGTTATTCTCACTCTTCCAACTAAAATTTAGGTGATTTCTCTAACCAGAGTTAAATGTTTGCGATTATGGATTGTGGTTGGCCTTTTGGAAATAGTTTAAAGCATGGGCTTGTTCATGGAGACATTCCTTAAAAAAAGGCAAGGCTGGACAATTATTGGTTGAGTGTTCATTTGTTTGACATATTTAACACGCAATGTTTTCAACAGATTTTAATTGACCACTCTTTTTCAATTCTAATGCCTTGACTTTTCTAGCTAAAGATGCAAACTTGGCTTAAAGGTCATGATCTTCACTAAGGTTATACATACCTCTACTAGATGTATAAGGTTGAGTTTTACTTAGTGCCTCATAAGTACCTGTCATGTCCTAATTTTAAGTATTTTTAGCTAATAGGTCTAAGTACTCCATTGCTTCATCGGGGTCTTTATCTTTAAAAGTTTCATTGCATATCAATTCAACCATTTGCCTATCTCTTAGTGTTAACCCTTCATAAAAACGTGAAACCAATCTCCATGTTTCAAAACTATGATGAGGGCAAGTACTAAGCAAGTCTCGATACCTATCCCAACATTGGTAAAATGTTTCTCTTGGTTTTTGAGTGAGAGTGGTGATTTGTCTTTTGAAAGAGTTTGTTTTATAAGATGGAAAAAACTTCTTTAAAAATTATTGTTGCATTTCATCCCAAGCATGATTGGATCCTGATCTCAAATTTTGTAACCATGTTTTAGCTTTATCTTTTAATGAAAAAGAAAAAAGCTTTAATATGATGGTGTTCATGCTACAATTTAAATTATTATATGTGTTGCAGAGCTTCTCAAATTCCCTTAAATACAAGTAAAGATTTTCCAATTCTAAGCCATAAAAACAAGGTAAAAGTTGAATAATGTCTGACTTAAAATGAAAATGAGATGCATTGGGAGAAAAAACTATGCAAGATGGTGCACTTATTCTTGTGGGATTCATATGGTCTCTAAGTGTTCTAGTACGGTTATTCTCATTATCAAGTGATTGATTATCTTCTTTGGCTATATTTTCTAAAAATGATGAGGATACCCTACAAAATCTACCACTTGATGTATACGACCACACTCTCATGCACGTGAAGGAATATAATAAAAGGAAGAAGAAAACAAAAGAAGAAGAAACAAGAGAAAAAAAAACAAAGTTATATACAAGAAAAGTGAAAAAAGAAAATAAAATAAATATTATAATTTATACAAAACTTACCTCTCCAGCAACGGCGCTAAAAACTTGACATGACTAAAAGATTGATGTCTTTTCCCAAGTGCACGAGTGTCAAAGTAATAAATAACCCAGCAAGACTGGGGTCGAACCATAAAAAGGTTAATTGTACAAATTATAAACAACAATAATAAAAATAATAAGAATAACAACAACAACTATAATAATAATAGTAGTAGTAGTAGTAAAGAAAAAGAAGAAGAAGATGATGATGAGAACTTATAGATGAAATATTAATGTAAGGATTAAATAATGATAATAACAAATGTCAAAGTTTGAGATTCCACTAATGGTATGTCAAACAAGTATAGTATAACTCTTATTATTCAATTGGAAACCACACACAAATGAGATTTCAATCAGATTATAGATTGTTAACATGATTACATTACTCATCTTATTCAATTAATGCTAATACTTGTAAATCTTGTCAAGCATTCATGATTATAACTTATGTTAACAACAAATCAAGTTCCTTTCATAGCTCAAGTGTCGGTTCTACCATACAGTATGGGCTATGAAAGTGCCAAGCATTTGTTGTACCAAATGTTATACAACATAAATCGAGATTAGTCATTTAACAAGCAAAGTATTAAAGAGTGAACAAGATAACAAGTATAAAACATGTTAGTATCAAATATTAAAGTTCATATTAAGTTTACACTATACTTATTCTTACACCATTAGTGTAACCTTTTCACCTTGACATAATAAACTTAGCTAGACATAATGAAAGAAAAAAATACATAAACAAAATAAGAACATAAATAAGATAAAAGTTAACTAAGTAAATGAAAGGTATAAACATGATATTAATGAAAGCAAAGCATAAACATTACAAAAAATACAAAGAGAAAAAGCAAGAGCATGATCTTGATCTGGAAACCAAGATGCCTAAATGCATGAAAAATGCCTTCTTTTATAGGAAAAATTGGGAACTATTGATTTGATGATTAATTGATGAGTGGGTGACCAACTCTTGACTTGGTGACAATCTTTATCTTCTATTATCTGCCTAAAATATCATTGATAACATTAAAATTGGAGCCACTTGAAAACATAAAAGTTGTAAAACATTGTCTTAGCTTTCTTGTGTAAAAATGTCAGCTCATTTTGACTTTTAGAACTCTAAATATGGCCAAAATACTGAACCATGCTCAGGTTGGAGGACAGATTCGGACTTCTTTGTTGTTGCTATAATTTGGACTTGAAAATGGCCTTTTTAGATCTTGGGCTTCATATAAAAGTTGTAGGCCTATGTCTTACCTTTCCCTCTATATAAAGTAGACCTAAATCAGAGATCTACAACTCTGGATATGACTCAATTACTGAACAGTGTTCCGGTTTGGATTGCACCGACATCTCTTTTCTATGTTTGGCCATCTATTTGTCCTTCCAATTTCAGTTCTTAAATTCATCAATCAATCCTTTCATTTATGTGATAGGCATGCATTTAAAATGAACATTTACCATAAATTAAAGGTATCTTATATTATTAGATATATTATTATAAAACATGTTTTAGTTAAGGAGTTATTGATACTTCAAATGCAAAATGATGATATAAAACCTTGATAAAAATACACTTTTAAGTATCAATCACTCAGGTGTCGATTATACATATAGTATGAACTATGAAAGTGCTAAGCATTTGTTGTACCAAGTGTTATACAACATAAATAAAGATTAGTTATTTAACAAGCAAAGTATTAAAGAGTGAACAAGATAACAAATACAAAACATGTTAGTATCAAACATTAAAGTTCATATTAAGTTTACACTATACTTATTCTTACACCATTAATGTAACCATTTCACCTTGATATAATAAACATAACTAAGCATAATGAAAGAAAGAAAAATAAATAAATAGAAAAAGAACATAAATAAGATAAAATTTAACTAAGTAAATGAAAGGAAATGAAAGGCATAAACTTGATATTAATAAAAGCAAAGCATAAACATTACAAAAAATAAAAAGTGAGAAAGCAAGAGCATGATTTTGATCTGGAAACCAAGATGCCTAAATGTATGGCAAATACCTCCTTTTATAAGCTAAAATTAAAAACTATCGATTTGATGACTAATTGATGAGTGGGTGACCAACTATTGACTTGGTGACAATCCTTATCTTCTTTTATCTGCCCAAAACATCATTAATAACGTTAAAATTGGAGCCACTTGAAAAAATAAAAGTTGTAGAAAATTTTCTCAACTTTCATATGTAAAACATTCAGGTCATTTGGACTTCTAGAACTACAGATATGTGTCAAATACTAAATAGTGCTCGAGCTGAAAAACATATTCGGACTTATTTGGTATTGCTATAATATGGACTTGAAAATGACTTTTTAAGTCTTGGGCTCCATATGAAAGTTGTAGGCCTATGTCTTACCTTTCTATCCATATAAAGTAGACCTAAATTTGAGATATACAACTCCAAATATGACCTTGTTACTGAATAGTATTCCGGTTTGGACTTCACCGATATCTCTTTTCTAAGTTTGTTCATCTCTTTGTCCTTTCAATTTCAATTTCAATCCTTTCATTTATGTAATAAGCTTGTATTTAAAATAAACATTTTCCATAAATTAAGGTATCTTACATTATGGGATATATTATTATAAAACATACTTTAGTTAAGTAGTTATTGATAATTCAAGTGCAAAATGATGATATAAAACCTTGATAAAAATACACTTGTAAGTACTAATCAAATGGCCAAACTTTGAAAAAAGATGTCAGTACAGTCTAAAGCGGAACACTATTCGGTAATTGAATCATATCTGGAGTATAGATCTCAAATTTAGGTCTACTTTATATGCATAAAAAGGTAAGACATAGACCTATAATTTCAGAGGAGCCCAATATTTAAAAAGTCCATTTTCAAGTCTAAATTGTAACAACAATAAAGAAGTCTGGATTTATCCTGCAACCTGAGCATTGTTCAGTGTTTGGCCCATATCTAGAATTTTAGAAATCTAAATGACCTTTATTTATTTTTTTTGGAAAGCTATGACAATTTTCTACAACTTTTATGTTTTCAAATGGTTCTAATTATAACATTATCAATGACGTTTTAGGCAGACAAAAGAAGATAAGGATTGTCACTAAGTCAAGAGTTGTCCACTCACTCATCAAATCAACCAATTTTAGCTCTAAAATAAGGCATTTGCCATGCATTTAGGCATCTCGGTCTCCAGTTCAAGATCATGCTCTTTCTTTTTCTCTTTGTATTTTTGTAATGCTTAAGTTTTGCTTTCATTAAATCTTGTTCATGTCTTTCATTTCTTTTTCTTCACTTAGTTAACTTCTATATTATTTATATTCTTATTTTTTTCTTTCAATATGTTTAGTTATGTTTATTATGTCAAGGTGAAAAGGTTATATTAATGGTGTAAGAAGAAGTATAGTATAAACTTAACATGGACTTTAATGTTTAATGCTAACATGTTTTATATTTGTTATTATGTTCACTTTTTAATATTTTGTTTGTTAAATGAGTAATTTAGATTTATGTTGTATAACACTTGGTATAACAAATACTTGGCACTTTCATAGCATATATTGCATGGTATAACCGACACTTGAGCTATAAAAAAACTTGATTTGTTTTTAACATAAGTTATAATCATGAATGCCTGATGAGATTTACAAGTATTAGTATTAATTGAATAAGATAACTAACGTAATCATGTTAATAATTTGTAATCTGATTAAAACCTCCTTTGTGTGTGCTTTTCAATTGAATAATAAAAGTTTATACTATACTTCTTTGGCACACCATTTGTGGATCCTCTAACCTTAATATTTGTTGTTATCATTGTTTAATCCTTATATTAATCTTGTATCTCAAAATTCTCATCAACTTTTTTATTACTACTACTACTACTACTATTATTGTTACAACTATTGTTGTTATTGTTGTTACTATTGTACTATTATTATCTATAATTTATACAATTAACCTCCCTATGGTTCGACTCCAGTCTTGCCGAGTTATTTATTACTTCGATACTTCTATACTTAGAAGAAGACATCAATCGTTTGGTCATGTGACTCATCAAAGAGCAAAATTTATTTATTTATAAATTAATGAGTTTCATAGTTTAAACTCTCTTTATATATAATTTTTAGTTTATTCTACTATTTTTATGATTTTATTTTGTTATTATTTTCTATATAAATGATATCTATGGTAGCATTTGAAAGATTTTACCCATCAAATTATTTAGATAATGTTCTATTTTATCAAATATCAAAAGTTTAGGGGCTTGTTGTTACCCTCTTTTAACCCCATAAAAAACTAAAACAAAATAGAAAAAAAATCTAAAATACAAAAGGATATATGTGAAGAGAGCATAAAGGATTGTCCAAGTTAGTGGTGAAACACCAAAATGACAAGTGAAAAAGTTAGTAGCATGTATAAGATTGTCAAAATTGACAACTTATTTCTGATTGACAAAGGGCTCATTTGGTGAAATATTTTTATTTGGGGTAAAGAAATATAAATTTAGATAAATAAGGACTTAATGAGAATTATGGAAGGCTTAATTAATTTTATAGAGGACTTAATTGCAAGAAAAAATAATATTTAAAGTTGCTTATCCTTTATTTTGAATAAATTTAAATCTAAAGGTTGATTTGTAATTTTAAAGAGTTAATTTCATCAAATCAAAATATTAAAGATTGATGGATAATTAGACATGTGATCGAAGAAATCCAAAACTAGTGATCAAATTGAAAAAAGATATATGCTTGAACGAGCTAAAGTTGATCAAATCATCGGCCACATCAAAGAAAATTAAAAGTTTAATGATCAATTAAGGATCTCACAAATTGAAAATGAATGACCAAGATGAAAATGACGTTAAATTTTAGGGCTAATGATTGAGTTTGAAAGGGATGAAATTGCATGAAATTAAGAGTTTAGAAAGCAATTGTGGGTACAATTAAACGCAATTAAAAGAATATGGACTAAAATAAATATGTCAGATCCCAAATTAAAAAATTTAATTTCTATGATTTAAATTAAATGACTCGTCGTTTTACCACTAGTTAGCTTCTTTTTCAACAGTTTTGACCGATTGAATAGATACTTTCAAAATAGTGAATAGATTATTTTCAACATCCTCTAAAGCTGTAACTATTACCATTTAACTAAGAAACACTTCTATAAAAATATCAGTTACTCTTATCAAAAGTTTATATCTCATTTACTTTAATGAACTCAACAATATTTGTCCTAGATTAATCTTTACTGTATTTTCAAATTTCAAGTTGAACGGGTTGGTACTTTCAAACAAATGAATGTGGAGCTACAAACCTTTAATTTAAGTAAGGTTGGATAAAAAAAAAATGTGTACCCCCTTTACGAAGATCATGTGGTCTTTAAAAATGATGATATTGGAGTTCCTCCGATGAAGCCTCAAAAGTTGTCAACTTAGTCATTGATAGTTGTGATACTCATTTCACAAAACTAACAAACATTTTGTATGTTCAGTAATTAGTACTTAAAAGTGTATTTTTATCAAAGTTTTATATCATCATATTACACTTAAAGTATCATTAAATTGCCCAACTTAAGCATTTTTATAACAGCAAGTCCAATAACATAAGATATCTTTAATTCATAGTAAATGTTTATTTTAAATGTAGATATGTTTCACAATTTAAAGAATTGATTGATTTGTTTAACTATTAAAATTGAGAAACAAAGGGAAGGCAAAACTTAAAAAAGAGATGCTAGTGTAGTTCAAATTGAAACACCATTTAGTTATTTAATCAGAATCGGATTTGTAGAACTTGGATTTAGTTCTGGTTTATATGGATGGAAAGTTAAAACATAGGCTTAAAACTTTCATGAGAGTTCAAGTTTTAAAATGGTCATTTTTAGGTTCAAATTATAACAACAAAAGAGAAATTAGAATCTATCATACAGCCTAGATATTATTCAGTGCTCAGCCCGTATCACAAGTTCTAGAGTCCAAATAAGCTTATTATTGTTTTGTTGGAAAGTTGAGACAAATATCTAGAACTTTTATGAAAACTACTTGTTCAAATTATGATGTTAGCAATTATGTTTTGTTTAAATAAAAAGGTAATAATTGTCACCAAGTCAAGAGGTGACCACCAACTCAATAATTAGTCATTAAATCAATAGTTCTGAATTTTAGCCTATAAAAGGAGGTATTTTCCATACATTTAGACATTTTGATTTTCAGATTAAAATCTTGCTTTTACTCTATTTCTTTGTATTTTATAATATTGAAGTTTTATTTAATGTTATATTAATTTCTTATTTATGCTTTTTATTTCATTTTCTTTACGTAGTTAATGTATATCATTATTATGTTTTTATTTTGTTTATTTATATTTTTTTTAATTATGTTTAGCTAAGTTTATTTTGTTAAAGTGAAAAGGGTATACTAATAATATAAGAATAAATATAGTATGAAGTCAACATGGACTTTAGTATTTAATACTAACATGTTTTATATTTGTTATCTTACTTACTCTTAATATCTTACTTGTTAACTTGTTAATTTAGATTTGTGTTGTCCAACTCTTGGTACAACAAATACTTGATCATTTCATAACCAACAATATGGTATAATCAACACCTGTGTCATGAAAGGAACTTTAATTTATTGTTAATATAAGTTATCACCATAAATACCTGACAATATTGACATTACTCAAATAAGATAATTAATATAATCATGTTAATAATTTATAATCCGATTGGAACCTTCTTTATATGTGCTTTCAATTAAATAATAAAAGGAGTTTATATTATATTTATTTGAAATAACATTAATGGATTTTCTAATCTTGATAAAAAATGTTATCCTTGTTTAATCTTTACATCAATATCACATCTCAAAAGTTCTATTTAATTCCTTTTTATTTATTATTTATAATTTTATATAGTTGACCTCTATGTTATTCGAGCTCGGTCTTACCGGGTTATTTATTTCTTTAACACTTCTACACTTGAGATAAGACATCAATCTTTTAATCATATCATTCACACTTCAAGCCTTTTCAGTGGGTTCTTATCAAAGGTTGATAATGTCTATCTCAAGATCAAAATGCTAGAAATAAACTCATCGGTCTCTAAGTTTGGAAGATCACTAAAACCTCTAAAAACCAAGTTTATTGCAAAACCACCATTAAACAAAAAACAATATAGGTATAGAACTCACAATTGTGAAATGTATTGATCAAAGGGCTAAGCTTTGATCAATTTACATTTGAACTCATCAAAAACCCTAGCAAAACCTTATAAATATCTTTTAAAAAAGGAAAACAAGAGGAAAAATATAGAGAAATAATATGTAATAAGATCTTAATGTGAAGGTTAAAGAGTCTAACTTAGAGGGTCTAACAAGCTTTGAAAGAAAAAGATAGTGAAAGAACAAAAACAAAAGAAAAGTGAAGGAAAACAAAAGTCCATAACCAAGCTTGGGAAAATTATCTCACTAATACCAAAAGTACTTCCTCAATTCTCAAAGGTTTATGAGAGCAATTTTATTATCCTAATTAACTCTCTTAATAGAGTGGAAATTATAATTAAAACTTCTAACATCTCAATATCTCACAAGATAGCATTTATAAGATTTAAAAATATTTAAGTGTATTATGGATGATATTGAATACTCTTGTGCCAGATTTTAAAGGTTTAGTAGCACCAATTAAAGTACAATTAATGATTGGTAATTTTACTGCGTATTTACTTTTAAAATAGCTTGTATATTATATATATATATATATTTACAATACCTCTTTAATTTTATAATGAGTTAAGTTATATATATGTTTCTAAGAAAAACTAGTCATTATAATCTCACTAATAACTAAAACAATTGATTGGTTCGTTTGGTTATATCAAATGGTCGATCAGTTCATGAAAAAAATCTATTTTTGACAAATTAACCTCAATAATTTGTTAAAATCATTTATCTTAGATTATATCAGGTTAAATATCAATCCTTTAATGCATGTAAAGTGAAGTGTGTGAGTTCATTTTAATTATGCTATTAAGTACTATATAAAGATTTACATTAAACACTTAAAATGAATACTTAAACTAAGTTTTCACTTTACTTTCTTCTTGAACTGCATGATTAATTTCTTCATAGAATTCATTATACTTGCTAACATATTCTTTTAATAGGCTTACTTAAAACTTATTCTCAATAATGCATATTATTATTTCATTTTTCATTTTATTGATATCATATATATATATGATATCAATAAAATGAAAAATGAAGACATAAAGATTAACAACCATGTTGTTCACCATGTTTTTGGAAAAAAAAAGTAGATTATACATAACTAACACGATCAAAAGGATGATATCTTCTTCCAAGTGCAAGAGTATCAAAGTAATAAATAATCCGGCAAGACTGAGGTCGAACCACAGGAAGGTTAATTGCACAAATTATAAATAACAACAACAACAACAACAACAACAACAATAACAATAATAATAACAACAACAATAATTATAATAATAATACTACTAGTAGTAGTAATATTAGTAATAGTAATAATAATAGAAATAACAATAGTACTAGTATTAATAGTAATAATAATAATAAAGAAGAAGAAGAACAAGTTGGTGAGATCTTTGACATGAAATATTAACGTAAGGATTAAACAATGATAATAACAAATATCAAGGTTAGAGGATCCACTAATGATATGTCAAACAAGTATAATATAAACTCTTATTATTCAATTGGAAACCATATACAAAGGAGGTTTCAATCAGATTATAGATAGTTAACATAATTACATTAATTATCTTATTCAATTAATACTAATACTTATAAATCTCATCAAGCATTCATGATTATAACTTATGTTAACAACAAATCAAGTTCCTTTCATAACTCAAGTGTCGGTTATACCATACAGTATAGGCTATGAAAGTGTCAAGCATTTGTTGTACCAATTGTTATACAACATAAATCAAGATTAATCATTTAACAAGCAAAGTATTAAAGAGTGAACAAGATGACAAATATAAAACATGTTAGTATCAAACATTAAAGTCCATATTAAGTTTATACCATACTTATTCCTACACCATTATTGTAACCTTTTCACCTTGACATAATTAACTTAGCTAAACATAATGAAAGAAAGAAAAATAGATAAACAAAATAAGAACATAAATAAGATAAGAGTTAACAAAGCAAAGGAAAAGAAATGAAAGGCATAAACTTGATATTAATGAAAACAAAGCATAAACATTACAAAGAATACAAAGAGAGAAAATAAGAGCATGATCTTGATCTGGACACCAAGATGCCTAAATGCATGGTAAATACCTCCTTTTATAGGCCAAAATTGGGAACTATTGATTTGATGACTAATTGATGAATGAGTGGCCAACTCTTGACTTAGTGACAATCTTTATCTTCTCTTGTCTTTCTATCTATATAAAATGGACCTAAATCCGAGATCTACAGCTCCAGATATGACCCAATTACCGAATAGAGCTCCGGTTTGGACTGCACCAACATCTCTTTTCTATGTTTGGCCCTTTCTTTGTCCTTTCAATTTCACTAGTTCAACTCAACAATCAATCCTTTTATTTATAGGATTGGCTTGTATTTAAGATGAACATTTACTATAAATCAAAGGTATCTTATATTATTAGATATGTTATTATAAAACATGTTTTAGTTAATGAGTTATTAATACTTCAAATATAAAATAATGATATAAAACCTTGATAAAAATGCACTTTTAAGTACTAATCACACCCTTAAACCAATTTATTACTAGTCCATAGTAATCAAAGTGTTAAAATATAAAACAAATTTGTAAATTCCACAAAGTAAGGTATTCATCATTCAACTTCCATTAATCTATCTAGATAAACAAACTCTCATTGAATTTATATATCTACTCATACCTTTTAAACAAGATATTAATAAACCTTTATTTTACGCTCAATATATCAACACATAGTTATGAGGCTTTACTTGGAAGAAAACAAAATTTTTATTTTAATGTTTAAGGTTAACTTCCTTGGGTTGAGATTATTATTTTTTTTCTTTGTTTCCAATATATATACATATAACTTAAAATACGATGCATCTTTAACCCGTGTAACGAGCTTTTGACTAATGATTCCCTGACCAGTTGATCTTAGATCATTAGGTGTTGAGACACCTCTACAAGCTTAGTAACTCAGGTTGCAGATACTAATATGTAGATAGTACAATGTTTGATTCCTTTAAGCTTTTCTCCTCAACCCATGTAACAAGCGTTAGGCCAATAGCTCCTAAGTTAATTGACTTTAGTGTGTTAGATGTTAAAACACCCCTTTGGGCTTAATTGCTTAGGTTAGGGAGGCTACGAAACCAAACTTATCTATATTTTTATTATCATAATTTTTTTTCAAATTATATACTATTTATTTTCCTTAGTTGTTACATTTAACAAAAGAACATAAATAATGTAATAATCCAATGTGTAACCTATAATCACATGTTAAAATGTGTGTGTGAAAATTAAAGTTTAAGAATACATGTTAAATGAGTATATGAGCAGAATTAAGTGATAATATTGCGAGAGTTTGTAAACTTGAATATTTTAAGAAGTATTATAATAGACCTTGTTAAGAATAGTTACTGAGATGCGTCTCAAGAGTTACTTTAACGAAAGAGCTCATATACTCTATCATCCTAGTAACAACAATTTTACACATGCTTTATGAAATAGAAAACACAGTTAGTTAATTTTTTTTGTTAACTACTACCTTCTCTCCCTAACCAAAATGAGACATTGTCCTCAACGTTCTAAAGTAGAAAGAAAGAGTATAGAAGACATCACCTGAAACAATAACTACTCACAAATCTGAAACACACTTAAACAAATATAAGAAACAACAAAACACAAATATTATGCTCTATTAATAAAACCAAAAGACATAAATTTGTACAAACTAAGACTAAAATCATAGTTGTGATTGTGGCTCATACCTTCCCTTGGTTTTACATCCAAGAATGACTTAAACGCCCTCTATAGGTCAAGGATAGACTTCCCATCCAGTTTTCTTAAAAACTAGCAAACAGGGTCTTTCTTAGTTAGATTCCCAGGATTATGTCTAACATGTTCTTTATGGAATTATGGTCATAAATCATAAATTGCATGATGCTTATCTCCACTACGATGAGACTTAACAGTCAATAGAAGATTATTTAAAGACTCTTTGTGTTTTGAAATAAATCCCACCTTTTGACAATTTTCATAGGTTTTACAAAATATATGTGAATCCTTGAACATGGTGGGCCAATAAAATTCACTTTGTAAGATTTTTGCAGTTGTTTTCTTTGATGAGAAATTACTCCCACATGCCTTAGAGTGATAAAATTTAATAACACTACTTACCTCATTGTCGGGAATGCAACTTTGAAATATTTGATCAGGACAATATTTGAATAAGTAAGAGTCATCCCAATAAAAGTTTTGCATGTCGCTCACAAACTTTTTTTTATCTTGGTTATCCAAATGAGCTGACAAATATCCTAAAATAAAAAAATTGATGTTTTTAGCTGATTAGTATTTAAAAGTGTATTTTTTATCAAGGTTTTATGTCATCATTTTGCACTTGAAGTATCAGTAACTCCTTAACTAAAGCATGTTTTATAATAATATATCTAATAATATAACATACCTTTAATTTGTGCTAAATATTCATTTTAAATGTAAGCCTATCATATAAATGAAAGGATTGATTGATGAATTTAAAAACTGAAATTGGAAGGAAAAATAGATGGCCAAATGATTAGTACTTAAAAGTGCATTTTTATCATGGTTTTATATCATCATTTTGCACTTAAAGTATCAATAACTCAACTAAAGTACGTTTTATAATAATCTATCTAATAATATACGATACCTTTAATTTATGGTAAATATCCATTTTAAATGCAGGCCTATCACATAAATGAAAGGATTGATTGATAACTTTAAGAACTTCAATTGCAAAGGCAAACAGATGATCAAACTTAGAAAACAGATGTCGGTGCAATCCAAACTGGAATACTGTTCGATAATTTGGTCATATCTGGAGCTATAGATCTTAGATTTAGCTCTACTTTATATGGATGGAAAGGTAAGATATAGGCCTACAACTTTTATATGGAGCCCAAGATCTAAAAAGGCCATTTTCAAGTTCAAATTATTGCAACAACAAAGAAGCCCGAATATGTCCTCCAGCCCGAGCACTGTTTAGTATTTTAGCCATATCTGGAGTTCTAGGAGTTGAAATGAGCTCAATTTTTTACACAAGAAAGCTGAGACAATTGCCTAGAACTTTCATGTTTCAAGTGGCTCTAATTTTGACATCATCAATGACGTTATGGGAAGACAAGAGAAGATAAGGATTGTCACCAAGTCAAGGGTTGGTCATCTACTCATCAATTAGTTATCAAATCAATAGTTCCTAATTTTAGCCTATAAAAGGAGGCATTTGCCATGTATTTAGGCATCTTCGTGTCCAGATCAAGATCATGCTCTTGTTTTCTCTCTTTGTATTCTTTGTAGTGTTTATGCTTTGTTTCCATTAATATCAAGTTTATGCCTTTCAATTCCTTTCCTTTCCTTTGTTAACTCTTATCTTATTTATGTTCTTATTTTGTTTATCTATTTTTCTTTCTTCCATTATGTCTAGCTAAGTTAATTATGTCAAGGTGAAAAGGTTACAGTAATGGTGTAAGAATAAGTATGGTATAAACTTAATATGAACTTTAATGTTTAATACTAACATGTTTTATATTTGTTATCTTGTTCACTCTTTAATACTTTGCTTGTTAAATGACTAATCTTGATTTATGTTGTATAACACTTGGTACAACAAATGCTTGGCACTTTCATAGCCCATATTGTATGGTATAACCGATACCTAAGCTATGAAAGGAACTTGATTTGTTGTTAATATAAGTTATAATCATAAATGCTTGATGAAATTTACAAGTATTAGCATTAATTGAATAAGATGACTAATGTAATCATGTTAACAATCTATAATCTGATTGGAACCTCCTTTATGTGTGGTTTCCAATTGAACAATAAGAGTTTATACTATACTTGTTTGACATACCATTAGTGGAACCTCTAACCTTGACATTTGATATTATCACTGTTTAATCCTTACATTAATATTCTATCTCCAAGTTCTCATCATCATCTTCTTCTTCTCTTTCTTTATTATTACTATTACTAGTACTACTACTACTACTACTACTACTACTACTAGTATTATTATTATTATTGTTGTTGTTGTTGTTGTTGTTATTATTGTTATTGTTATTATTGTTGTTGTTGTATTGTTGTTATATATAATTTGTACAATAACCTTCTTGTGGTTCGACCCCGGTCTTGCCGGGTTATTTATTACGTCGACACTCCTACACTTGGGAGAAGACATCAATCTTTTCGTCGTGTCAAGTTTTTGGCGTCGTTGCTAGGGACGTAAGTTTTGTATAAATTATAATATTTATTTTATTTTCTCTTTTCATTTTTCTTGTATATAACTTTGTTTCTTTTCTCTTGTTTCTTCTTCTTTTTTTTTTCTTTTTCCATTTATTCTATTCCTACACATGCATGAGAGTGTGGTCATGTACATCAAGTGGTAGACTTTGTAGGGTATCCTCATCATTTTCAGAAAATATGGCTGAAGAAGATAATCAATCACTTTATAATGAGAATAATGAGAATAACCGTGCTAGAACACTTAGAGACCACATGAATCCAACAAGAACAAGTGCACCATCATGGATAGTTTTTCATCCCGATGCATCTCATTTTAATTTTAAGCCAGACATTATTCAACTTTTACCTTCTTTTCATGGTTTTGAATTGGAAAATCAATACTTGCATTTAGGGGAATTTGAGGAGGTCTATAACATATATAATAATCTAAATTGTAGCATGAACACCATCAGATTAAAGCTTTTTCCTTTTTCATTAAAAGATAAAGCTAAAACATGGCTATAAAATTTGAGACAAGGATCCATTCGTGCTTGGGATGAAATACAACAACAGTTTTTAAAGAAGTTTTTCCCATCTCATAGAACAAACTCTTTCAAAAGACATATCACCACTTTCACTCAAAAACCAGAGGAAACATTTTACCTATGTTGGGATAGGTATCGAGACTTACTTAGTACTTGTCCTCATCATGGTTTTGAAACATGGAGATTGGTTTCACATTTATATGAAGGGTTAACATCTAAAGAAAGGCAAATGGTTGAATTGATATGCAATGGAACTTTTGAAGATAAAGACCCTAATGAAGCAATGGAGTACTTAGACTTGTTAGCTGAAAATGCTCAAAATTGGGACACCGCGGGTACTTATGAGGCACCGAGTAAAACTCAATCTCATACATCTAGTGGAGGTATGTACAACCTTAGGGAAGATCATGACCTTCAAGCCAAGTTTACATCTTTAGCTAGAAAAGTCGAGGCACTAGAATTGAAAAAGAGTGGTCAATTAAAATCTGATGAAAACATTGCATGTCAAATATGTGAAACAAATGAACACTCAACAGATAATTGTCCAACCTTGCCTTCTTTAGATGAACAAGCCCATGCTTTAAACAGTTCCAAAGGGCCAACCACAACCCATACTCACAAACATACAACCCTGGTTAGAGAAATCATCCAAATTGTAGCTGGAAGAGTAATGCACAAACTTCACAACCACTATTTCAAGCACACCATAATTTTCAAAATTATCATGGATATGCACCTCTTTATGCTCCACCTCCTAGATGAAATCTTGAGGAAATATTGCATGCATTCATTGAAAAGTAAGAGACAATCAATACTCAACTTGCTCAAAACATGACAGATTTTAAAGATACTCTTGCAAAATTAACATCTGCTCTCAGTTTCCAAAAGAAAGGTAAGTTTCCATCTCAACCACAAAAAAATCCCAATGGGCAATACAATGCAATTGCAAGTAGTTCCGAAAGCCAACACATAGATCAAGTCAAATCAGTCACTACTCTTCGCAGTGGTAAGGTTATTGAAAAACCCTCTCTTCAACCTTATGAGAAAGATGATGAGTCAATCTCTGAGGGTAAGGAAGAGGTTGAACCTGAAAATTACAAAGAAAATACTGATTCTCCGCCAGCACTTCCATTTCCTCAAGCCATGGCCAAACAAAGAAAAGTCAATCACAACTTTGAAATTTTTGAAACTTTCAAACAGGTAAGAATCAATATACCTTTGCTGGATGCTATTAAACAGATTCCTTCTTATTCTAAATTTTTGAAAGATCTATGCACTGTGAAGAGGAAACTGAATGTGAAAAAGAAAGCCTTTTTAGCCGAACAAGTAAGTGCTATTCTTCAGAACAATAATGCTTTGAAATATAAAGACCCTGGTTGTCCTACAATTTCTTGCTTTATTGGAGAGCATAACATTGAAAGAGCCTTACTTGATCTTGGTGTTAGAGTGAATTTACTTCCATATTCAGTTTTTCAAAGTCTCAATCTACGTGAGTTAAAACCAACTTCTATAACTCTTTTACTTGCTGATAAATCTATAAAAGTGCCTAGAGGAATAATTCAAGATGTGTTAGTACAAGTCGATAAATTCATTTATCCTGTGGATTTTGTTGTCTTGGACACACAACCTGTTGAGGCATGTAATTCATTTCCTGTTATTTTAGAACGTCTGTTTCTTGCAACTTCTAACGCATTGATTAATTGTAGGAACGGACTGATGAAGCTATCATTTAGAAACATGACATTGGAGATGAATATTTTCAACATTTACAAACAACCTAAAGATGATAATGATTTACAAGAAGTAGATCATATTGACGAATTAATTTATGATCAACTTGAATCTACTTTAAGCAAAAATGAGTTGGATGAATCTGAAGATTTGAAAATGATTTATTCTAAGCAAGAAATCACGGATGAAAGAAGCACCAAAAATGTTGATGCGGACCTTTTGTCAACAGTGACAACAAATTCAACATATGACATCACACCAATCGATGATTACTTTCCTAACGAATCTGATTACTACTCAAAAGTGCATTTTTATCATGGTTTTATATCATCATTTTGCACTTAAAGTATCAATAACTCCTTAACTAAAGTACATTTTATAATAATTCATCTAATAATATAGGATACCTTTAATTTATGGTAAATCTCCATTTTAAATGCAGGCCTATCTCATAAATGAAAGAATTGATTGATGACTTTAAGAACTTCAATTGCAAAGGCAAAGAGATGATCAAACTTAGAAAAGAGATGTCGGTGGAATCCAAACCGGAACACTGTTCGGTAATTGGGTCATATCTGGAGCTGTAGATCTCAGATTTAGGCCTACTTTATATGGATGGAAAGGTAAGACATAGGCCTACAACTTTCGGATGGAGCCCAAGATCTAAAAAGGCCATTTTCAAGTCCAAATTACTGCAACAACAAAGAAGCCCGAATCTGTCCTCCAGCTCGAGCACTGTTCCCTATTTTGGCCATATCTGGAGTTCTAGAAGTTGAAATGAGCTGAATTGTTTACACAAGAAGGCTGAGACAATTGCCCAGAACTTTCATGTTTTCAAGTGGCTCTAATTTTGACGTCATCAATGACGTTTTGGGCAGACAAGAGAAGATAAGGATTGTCACCAAGTCAAGGGTTGGCCATCTACTCATCAATTAGTCATCAAATCAATAGTTCCCAATTTTGGCCTATAAAAGGAGGCATTTGCCATGCATTTAGGCATCTTGGTGTCCAGATCAAGATCATGCTCTTGTTTTCTCTCTTTGTATTCTTTATGCTTTGTTTTCATTAATATCAAGTTTATGCCTTTCATTTCCTTTCCTTTCCTTAGTTAACTTTTATGTTCTTATTTTGTTTATCTATTTTCCTTTCTTTCATTATGTCTAGCTAAGTTAATTATGTCAAGGTGAAAAGGTTACACTAATGGTGTAAGAATAAGTATGGTATAAACTTAATATGGACTTTAATGTTTAATACTAACATGTTTTATATTTGTTATCTTGTTCACTCTTTAATACTTTGCTTGTTAAATGATTAATCTTGATTTATGTTGTATAACAATTGGTACAACAAATGCTTGGCACTTTCATAGCCCATACTGTATGGTATAACCGACACCTGAGCTATGAAAGGAACTTGATTTGTTGTTAACATAAGTTATAATCATGAATGCTTGATGAAATTTACAAGTATTAGCATTAATTGAATAAGATGACTAATGTAATCATGTTAACAATCTATAATCTGATTGGAACCTCCTTTATGTGTGGTTTCCAATTGAACAGTAAGAGTTTATACTATACTTGTTTGAAATACCATTAGCGGAACCTCTAACCTTGACATTTGTTATTATCATTGTTTAATCTTTACTTTAATATTCTATCTCCAAGTTCTCATCATCATCATCATCTTCTTCTTCTTTTTCTTTATTATTGTTACTACTACTACTACTAGTATTATTATTATTATTATTATTATTATTGTTATTATTGTTGTTATTGTTATTTATAATTTGTACAATAACCTCCCTGTGGTTCGACCCCGGTCTTGCCGGGTTATTTATTACTTCGACACTTCTACACTTGGGAGAAGACATTAATCTCTTTTCACTTTTCTTGTATATAACTTTGTTTCTTTTCTCTTGTTTCGTCTTCTTTCATTTTCCTTTTCCTTTTCTTTTATTCCTCCACGTGCATGAGAGTGTGGTCACGTACATCAAGTGATAGATTTTGTAGGGTATTCTCATCATTTTCAGAAAATATGACTGAAGAAGATAATCAATCACTTCATAATGAGAACAATGAGAATAACCGTGCTAGAACACTTAGAGACCACATGAATCCAACAAGAACAAGTGCACCATCATGCATAGTTTTCCCTCCCGATGCATCTCATTTTCATTTTAAGTCAGGCATTATCCAACTTTTACCTTCTTTTCATGGTTTAGAATTGGAAAATTCATACTTGCATTTAGGGGAATTTGAGGAGGTTTGGAACACATATAATAATGTAAATTGTAGCATGAACACCATCAGATTAAAGCTTTTTCCTTTTTCATTAAAAGATAAAGCTAAAACATGGCTATAAAATTTGAGCCCAGGATCCATTCGTGCTTGGGATGAAATGCAACAAAAGTTTTTAAAGAAGTTTTTCCCATCTCATAGAACAAACTCTTTCAAAAGACAAATCACCACTTTCACTCAAAAACCAGGAGAAACATTTTACCAATGTTGGGATAGGTATCGAGACTTACTTAGTACTTGTCCTCATCATAGTTTTGAAACATGGAGATTGGTTTCACATTTTTATGAAGGGTTAACGCCTAAAGATAGGCAAATGGTTGAATTGATGTGCAATGGAACTTTTGAAGATAAAGACCCTCATGAAGCAATTGGGAGACCGCGGGTACTTATGAGGCACTGAGTAAAACTCAACCTCATACATCTAGTGGAGGTATGTACAACCTTAGGGAAGATCATGACCTTCAAGCTAAGTTTGAAAAAGAGTGGTCAATTAAAAACTGTTGAAAACATTGCATGTCAAATATGTGAAACAAATGAACACTCAACAGATAATTGTCCAACCTTGCCTTCTTTTAAGGAATGTCTCCATTAACAAGCCCATACTTTAAACAGTTTCCAAAGGGCGAACCACAACCCATACTCACAAACATACAACCCTGGTTGGAGAAATCATCCAAATTTTAGTTGGAAGAGTGAGAACAACAATGCACAAACTTCACAACCACCATTTCAAGCACACCATAATTTCCAAAATTCTCATGGATATGCACCTCCTTATGCTCCACCTTCTAGAAGAAATCTTGAGGAAACATTGCATGCATTCATTGAAAAGCAAGAGACAATCAATACTCAACTTGCTCAAAACATGACAGATTTTAAAGATACTCTTGCAAAATTAACATCTGCTCTCAGTTTCCAAGAGAAAGGTAAGTTTCCATCTCAACCACAACAAAATCCTAAGGGGCAATACAATGCAAATGCAAGTAGTTCTGGAAGCCAACACATGGATCAAGTCAAATCAGTCACTACTCTTCACAGGGGTAAGGTTATTGAAAAACCTTCTCTTGAACCATATGAGAAAGATGATGAGTCAATCTCTGAGGGTAAGGAAGAGGTTGAACCTGAAAATTGCAAAGAAAAGATTGATTCTCCGCCAGCACTTCCATTTCCTCAGGTCATGACCAAACAAAGGAAAGTCAATCACAACTCTGAAATTTTTGAAACTTTCAAACAGGTAAGAATCAATATACCTTTGTTGGATGCTATTAAACAGATTCCTTCCTATGCTAAATTTTTGAAAGATCTATGCACTGTGAAGAGGAAACTGAATGTGAAAAAGAAAGCCTTTTTAGCCGAACAAGTAAGTGCTATTCTTTAGAACAATAATGCTTTGAAATATAAAGACCCTGGTTGTCCTACAATTTCTTGCTTTATTGGAGAGTATAACATTGAAAGAGCCTTACTTGATCTTGGTGCTAGTGTGAATTTACTTCCATATTCAGTTTTTCAGAGTCTCAATCTACGTGAGTTAAAACCAACTTCTATAACTCCTTTACTTGTTGATAGATCTGTAAAAGTGCCTAGAGAAATAATTGAAGATGTGTTAGTACAAGTTGATAAATTCATTTATCCTGTGGATTTTGTTGTCTTGGACACACAACCTGTTGAGGCATGTAATTCATTTCCTGTTATTTTAGGACGTCCGTTTCTTGCAACTTCTAACGCATTGATTAATTGTAGGAATGGACTGATGAAGCTATCATTTGGAAACATGACATTGGAAATGAATATTTTCAACATTTGCAAGCAACCTAGAGATGATAATGATTTATAGGAAGTGGACTTTACTGAAAAATTAATTCATGATCAATTTCCAACCACTTCTAGTGAAATTGAGATTGATGAATCTGATGATTTGCAAATGATTTATTTTCAGGAAGAATCAAAGACAAGTAATTGGAGGCCACAAATTGAGGAATTGCCACCACGATCAATTAAATCCATACCTTCAAGTGTTCAACCACCCAAACCTGATTTGAAGTCGTTGCCATCCAATCTCAAATACTCATTTTTGGGAGAAAATGAAACTTTTCCGGTAATACTCTCTTCCAAACTTAATGCACATCAAGAAGGTAAGTTATTACAAACTCTGAAAAAGCACAAAAATGCATTGGGATGGACCATAGCTGATATAAATGGAATTAGTCCTTTGATTTGTACACACAGAATTTATTTGAGGTTGACAAATGTAAAATCAAGTTAATTGCAAACTTGCCAACACCAAAATCTATTAAACATGTTAGATCATTCTTAGGACATGCTGGTTTTTATAGAAGGTTCATTAAAGATTTTAGTGTAATATCTAAGCCCTTAAGTAACCTTCTAACAAAGGATAATTTTTTTGAATGGACTGAACATTGTGAAAAAGCCTTTGTTAAACTTAAAAACTTGCTTACTTGTGCTCCTGTCATTCAACCTCCTGATTGGTCATTACCTTTTGAAATATTGTGTGATGCTAGTGATTATGTCGTAGGTGCTGTTTTGGGACAAAGAAAAGATAAGAAACCTTATGTAATTTACTACGCAAGTAAAACTTTAAATAATGCTCAAATGAATTATACCACCACTGAAAAAGAATTACTTGCAGTAGTATGTGCATGTGAAAAATTTAGGTCTTATCTTGTTGGCTCACCTGTTATTGTTTTTAGTGATCATGCACCATTGAAATATCTTCTTTCTAAGAAAGATTCTAAGGCTAGATTGGTGCGGTGGATTTTGTTACTTCAAGAATTTGATATCACAATCAAAGATAAGAAAGGCAGTGAAAATGTTGTCGCAGATCATTTGTCAAGATTGACAACAAATTCGGAAACTGACATCACACCAATCGATGACTACTTTCCCGATGAATCTTTATTTTCTGTCTCTACAACGCCTTGGTTTGCTAATATTGTCAATTTTCTTGTTTCAGGACAATTGCCAGCTCATTGGAGCACCCAAGATAAAAGAAAGTTCTTGAATGAAGTGAAGAACTTTTATTGGGATGACCCTTATTTATTCAAATATTGTCCTGATCAAATATTTCGAAGATGCATTCCTGACAATGAGGTAAGTAGTGTCATTAAATTTTGTCATTCTAGGGCTTGTGGGGGCCATTTCTCATCAAGAAAGACAACTGCAAAAATCTTACAAAGTGGATTTTATTGGCCCACCATGTTCAAAGACTCACATGCATTTTGCAAGTCTTGTTTAAATTGTCAAAAGTTGGGATCAATTTCAAAACATCACATGATGCCTTTAAATCCTATTCTTGTCATTGAGATCTTTGACTGTTGGGGTATAGATTTCATGGGTCCACTTCCTCCATCATTTGGTTTCTTGTACATATTAGTCGCGGTAGATTATGTTTCAAAATGGATAGAGGCAATTCCAAGTCGAAACAATGATCACAAAGCAGTGATAAAGTTTTTGAAAGAAAATATTTTGAGTCGATTTGGAGTCCCTCGAGCCATAATAAGTGATGGTGGAACACATTTATGCAACAAGCCATTTGAGTCTTTAATGAAGAAATATGGAATCACACACAAAGTTGCCACCCCTTATCACCCTCAAACAAGTGGACAAGTAGAGCTTGCTAATAGGGAAGATCAAACACATTTTGGAGAAAACAGTGAACCCTAATAAGAAAGATTGGTCTTTAAGACTTAATGATGCACTTTAGGCTTATCGAACTGCTTATAAAACATCATTAGGTATGTCACCTTATAGACTAGTCTATGGAAAACCTTGTCACTTGCCTGTGGAACTTGAACATAAAGCTTATTGGGCTATTAAAGCTTTTAATTCAAATCTGGATGATGCTAGTCAACTACGAAAGTTACAAATAAATGAGCTTGAGGAAATAAGAAATGATGCATATGAAAATTCAAGAATTCATAAAGCAAGAATCAAAGAGTTTCATGACAAGAATATACTGAGAAAAACAATCAATGTTGGTCAAAAAGTCTTGTTTTATAATTCTCGACTGCATTTATTTCTTGGAAAATTAAGATCAAAATGGAGTGGTCCTTTTATTGTGAAACATGTGTATCCATATGGGGCCTACAACATCGAGAATCCAAAGAATGACAATGTTTTCAAGGTAAATGGACAACGTCTGAAAGTTTGTTTTGACAATTTTTCAGTTGAACATGACTCTATTGAATTGGGTAATCCTGTATATAAAGATTGATTATTATTATTATTATTTTCTTTTTGAGTGATTTTTTTTGCTAGTTTCTCTTACCCCGGTCAAATAGCGGATAACGGTACTCCGTGACTTAAGTCGGTTCTTTCAGTTTCCTATAATAACTGATATCTGTATATACATTTATGCAATTCTTTGAATCTCTTTTCCAATTCTCATTTGAAAATGGACACTAATCTTGCAAAATTGAAAAAGTATTTTCCCGCTCTACCTCAGAATGCAATTACAAAAATTTACCGTGCTAGATGTGCAAGATTGAGATTGTTAATGAATCATGGAATTCCTGAAGATATTCGCCTGTTGATTGAAGCACAAGTCCGACTATCAGGTGAGTAAGGAGAATCTTTTATGACTCTTGAGACACATCTTAGTAACCATTCGTAATAAGGTCTATCATAATACTTCTTGAAATATTCAGATTTACAAACTCTTGCATTGTTATCACTTAAGTCTGCTCATATACTTATTTAACATGTATTCTTAAACCTTAATTTACACACACACACTTCAACATATGATTGTGGGTTGCATATTGGATTATTACATTATTTATGTT